>JAHIAM010005357.1:0-24017 GCA_021605205.1 Aegilops longissima
GATGGTGGACCCAGGCGTCGGCAGTGGCGTGTCGGCGATGGCGTCGGCCAGGTCGAGGCGGCGAGAGCGAGAGGCGAAGTGAGGTGTCAGGGAGGTCGGGGAGTGACGGCGTGGGTAAATCGGTGGCCAATGGCGGCGGATGAGGCGGTGAGGCGGCCGGCTGCGTGGCGCGCCCTGGCTTCATGGCAGCACCAACTACTGCTGGCCGAATACCACACCTTTGGTGGCCTTGAGCTATTGAGGCTGGGCATGGCTGGAGTGGGCCCGATCGTGGCTGACAGTGAGAACTCTCTTTTTTAGTCTTTTCTATTTACTGCAATTCTGTTTAGGGTTTTAAAAATACCAAAACCTTTTCAAAAATTACCAAAATGCTCCTGGTCACTTGTTGGAATATTCCCAACATGAAACATTTTAGTTTGACAATTTTGAACACATAAAATATTTTCCATAATTTAAAATGCTCATTTCAAAACTTGTGAATTATATCTAGAACCCTTAGGTGACCTAGAAAATGTTCCACCTTCTTTGACATGGATCTAAACCCAAACAAAGAGGATGAGCATTTTGAAGGGCATTCGGTTCATTGAAATAAATTTTAGTAAACCCTAGTTATTTAAGGGGGGTGTTACAGGGTTTCTGCCTTCCCATTTCAAATTCGGATGAAATTTAAACATGATGCACACCCTAATGCATGGTCTATCTGGGATGTGACAACTCACCCCACTCAAAAGAATCTCGTCCGAGATTTAGGATCTATTGCGAAAAAGGTGGGGTACTCAAATCGAAGGCGATCCTCCCTTTCCCAAGTTGCTTCTTGCTGGAATGGTTTGACCATTGAACCTTTAGAAACTTGATATTCGGCGTCGAGTGATGCGCTCGGTTTGATCGAGGATCTGAGCAGGGTACTCTCGATAGGTGAGGTTATCTTGGAGATCAAGCGTTTAGTGGTCCACTCCACGGATAGGATCCGAGAAGCAATGCTGAGTTGGGAAGCGTGGAAGACATCATGGACCTTGGAAAGATGCGGAGGTAGTTCAATTGGTAGGCAACTTCCCTCGTTTGGCAAGAATCACGAAAGGGTCCAATGTAACGAGAATAACTTGCCTTTGATACGAATCGATGGGTTCCCTTTAAAGGGAAACCGGGTAAGCCTTCTCGCCAATTTCATAAGCCATAGGCTTATGTTTGCGATCATATTGGCTCTTGGCGAGATTGGGCTGTTTTCAAATTCTCACGAACAAGCGAACCTGCTCTCTGCGCTTCTGAATCATATCCGGGCCAAAGAGTTGTCTCTCCCGGTTTCGACCCGATTAAGAGTTCGACATTTTAATCCATAAAGAACTTGAGGAAGCTTTGCCAGGCTGGCAATAACTATTGTTATAAGCGAACTTCGGTGAATGGAAGGCATTTCTCCCAATTCATGCGAAAGAGATGATAGAAGCTCGAAGCATATCCTCTAAGATTTGATTGACTCGTTCTACTTGACCACTTGATTGGGGATGGAAAGCGGTGCTAAAGGAGGCGAGTTCCCATAGCGTTTGGAAACTTTCCCAAAATCGAGAGGTGAAGAGACTCACGCAGTGGGAGTTAATTTCGATGGAACACCATGAAGAGACACTATTAGGAGATGTACAAATCAGCTAGGCTGGCTAGCGGTTATACTCTCACGAACAGGTAGGAAGTGGGCTACTTTGGAAAGGCGATCAACAACACGAAGATAGCGTTATTCCCTCTCTTGGTCTGGGAAACCGGTAATGAAATCCATACCGATTTTATCCCATTTCCATTCAGGAATTTCCAAAGGTTGAAGGGTACCGGCGGGCCGTTGATGCTCTGCTTTAACTCGGCGACAAGCGTCGCGATTAGCAATGTATTGACGATTTCTCTCTTCATCCTAGTCCACCAAAACCTCTGCGTAAATCTTGATACATTTAGTACTACCGGGATGAATGGTGAGAGGAGAGTCATGAGCTTCTTTAAGGATCAATTGCCGTGGCTGTTGTTTCTTAGAACCACCAAGCGGTTTCGAAGAAGACAACACCTCGTTCATCTATGGAGAAACATTTAGCGACTCCGCTAGCAATGTTCTCCTTGATCCGAGAGATCCCTCTATCATACTCTTTGGCAGCTATGATTCGATCCGTGAGGTCAGGTTTACGCCACCGGGTGGAAAGAAATCCTCGAGGAACAATGTGAAGATTAAGCTTACGAAATTCCTCGTGGAGAATTGGTTGACCTTGTTGTAACATCAAATTATTACAATAAGATTTGCGACTTAGTCGTCGACCATGACATTAGCTTTGCACAGGTGTAAGATATTCCTAAGTCGAAATCTGTAATCAACTCGACCAACGTCTTTGCACGAGATTCAAATCCGGTTGGGTGAAGATATATTTCAGACTTTGGTGATCTATGTAGATTTACATAGCGATTACCCGAGAGAATAATGTCGCGAGGTTTTGAGTGCATGAACCATTGTGCAAGCTCTAGATCGTGTGTGGGATAGTTATCCTCATGTGGGCCTTAGTATGTCGAGAAGCGTGAAATCACATGACGATCTTGCATGAGTATGCAACCTAGTCCTTGTCGCGGCGTCGCAATAGATAATAAAGTCCTTAGAAATCTGGTGGAACAAATGCAGGAGCAGATGTCGAGGCGTCTTTTCGGTTCTGAAAGCTGATCTCGCCTTTGTGGCGTCCCTCGAACTTCTTATCTTTCTTGAGGAGTTCGGTTAGAGGTTTAACAACTTTAGAAATTCTCGAAGCAATGGCGGCAATAGCTCGCTAAGCCGAGAAACTCGAACTTGCTTGACCGATTCAGGTGGAGTCCGATCAGGGCGGCTTGAACTTCGCTTCGGGATTGCAGCAATACCCTTACGGAGATTACATGTCCTAGATAGGTCACTTACGGTAACGAAATTCACATTTGGAGAATTTGGCATAAAGGCGGTGCTCTCGAAGTTTCATCAATACTAGCCTTAGATGTTGGCATGTTCTTCCTCATTCTTGGAGTAGATGAGTATATCATCGAGGTATACCACGGAATTTATCCAAATACTCCATGAAGATTGAGTTCATTAACAAGAGAGAAGGTGGCTGGAGCATTGGTTAATCCGAAGGACATGTGGTTATTTTCGTATTAGCCATAACGAGTGACAAAAGCCGTTTTGGGTATGTCCCGTTCTTGATTTTGATTTGATGGTAGCCCAACCTCAAATCCATCTTGGAAGGCCGAGGATCCGGCGAGCTGATGATCATACGGTCGTTGATCACAGGGAGGCGGATACTTGTTCTTGATAGTGACCAAATTGGCAGAATTGGTAATCTACAACCATCCGATCCGTACCATCCTTCTTCTTGGCGAAGAGGAAGGCAGGCCCATGGAGATGAACTAGGGCGGATGAAACCCTTTTGCAAGGACTCATCGAGTTGTTTCTTAAGTTCGACTAGTTCTAGGGTGCCATCTTATAAGGTCTTCTAGAGATTGGGGCGGTTAAGAACAAGATCTATCACGAACTCGACATCCACATGGGTGGAACACACAGCAGTTCTTCGGAAAGACATCCGGAAATCACGGACTACGGAATATCTTCGAGTGCGGAAGGGGTTGGCATTTAAGGAGTAAAGGCGGCGGCTTAGACACTCGGTTAAAACATCCTTTGTTTTACCGAAGGATGAAATGAGTTGAGCAGTTCTAGTAGAGCAATCAATCTTGGCATAATGGGCTGACATCCGGTCCATACCCAAGATGATGTTTATGTCAGAGGACTTGAGAGCTATTAGAGATGCGAGAAAGACTAATCGTCGACAGAATTTCATTCCCATGACTTATTCTAGAGGTTTGCCATCTAGAACCGGGAGTTTAATTTCCATGGAGGTAGGCATGTCGCGAGAATGTGGTGTTGTGCAATCGAGCATAGCTCTCGAGAAATAAATGAATGAGATGCTCGATATCAAAAGAACAGATTGCGGATGGCAATTAACAAGAAGCGTGCCGAGGGCGGCGTTGGGATCCTCATAGGTTTCTTGGAGGAGACATAGTTGACATGGCCACGGCGGTGGCAGCGGCAGCATAGGGAACCTCTGCGCTTGCAGCTTGGCCAGACAGACTTTCGACTTGATTGGGGTTGTTAAGGGACACTCTCGAATATAGTGGCCCGTCTCCCACATTTGAAACAAGTGATCACATTTGGCCGTGGGGCCACATTAGCGATTGGACCTCCATATGTCTTGGGTGGAAAATCACGGCTGGTTGGGGCGGCGCCTCGAAGGATAGCCTCGGGGTGTACACAGGTGGTAGAGCCGTATTTGGGACCCAAACCGGCGCTCCGGGAACGAGCGGCGGATGATCGAGAATCACGGATGTGCTTGCGTGAAGCCTCGAAATCAGTCTGCCGATCTCGTGGCTGATAGCCTTATTGACTAACCGAGAAGAGGGTACATTCATGCGGACGGAGATCTCGGCGTAGCTGAGGGCTAAGTCCCTTACGGAACCTCGCACTGCTTCTTAGCATCGGTAGAAACTTCTTGGGAGCATAACGTGCTAACCTCCCGAATTGCAGGTGTGGGCATCCTTTGTCGGACTGCCTTGGGTGGCTACGAGAATTCCTCACGTTTGCGGTCCATAAGTCCTACGGAATATGGTGCTCGGAAGCGACGAATTCATCCCAAGTTGTAACTTGTCCAGCGGACGCATAGCCTCATAGTTTTCCCACGAGGCGTGGCGGGGCCTTCCGGATGATAAGCGGCAAAGATAACTTTGTCGGCCTCTGACACGATAGCGGGCGCGACTTGTGGTGAATCTTGCGGAGCCAATCATCGGCGTCAAGTGGCTCGGCCAGACATTTGAATTTTGGAGGATATATAGCTTGGCGAAGTCATTGAGTGAAACCCCGTTTCTTGGCTGGCGTGCTGTGTTTTGTTCAATCCGCTCCAATAAGCGGTTGGTTTAGCGCAATGCGTTCTGCTTCCAGCATCACCTCAGCCAAGGATGGCGGTTGCGGCGAATTCACATTTCTGGCTGCCTTGGCCTCTCCACTGCTCACGGAACAGCGGGGAGAATTTCAGTGTTGACCATCACAGGAGACAAAACAAAGGTTTAAACCAGGATGGCAGAATTTAACAAGGAAGTCACGGAGGGTAATGGACGGTATGGAATGCAAAGATGTTCATCCGTATGACATGGTAATATAAACTGCCATATATATATATACAGCGGTCATACACACCATTCATAGTTTAGTACAAGCTGACGAGTACAACTATAAAGAAAGGCGTTACATCTCATGGAAGCATTCCAACTCCTATACATTATTTTCTACACTTAGGAATGATACACACTAAGTCGTATTCCACGAGTCACCGAGGCGGTGGAAACACAAGCTAGTACCATACTAGGAATACTACTACTATCTCGAGGCAGCTCCATAGTAGTCCTCATAGAAGTCACCACCCAGACACGGAAGTGGAACATGATCGTCAGGAGCAGGACAATCCTGTGGGGCTGTGGACCAACAAGCAGTGGCGAGAAGAGGCCCACGAGGAGGTGATGCCTCCAACCTCACGCCACTCCATGAAGTCCGGGCTTCTGCCCTTTGAGGTACAAATCTCTCATGTCCATACATCCAAAGCACTGGCGAGGTGCAAACCTAGTCGAGGAGTGTGATGGTCGAGCGGGCATTATCAGACTCCATCACAAGGCCGGTTCTCACGGTCCTTGTCCTCCACACCTTCAGATAGTAGTGCGAAGGGGTGAGTCCTCATGGGATGCATCTTTGTACAAGCCACAGGAAGTAGCCATGGCGCAGGGAAGAGATCTTGGCATATAAGCGGAAATCGGTGTTGCTCGACCAAGCAGTCTGGCTCGAATAATAGTCATCATGGAATAGGCTGCATCTTATGCAGACATTCCAATAGTGATTCGAGCCCATAGGAGCAGTGAAGTGGCTCGGTAGCTCCGGGATAGGATGGATAAATCCGGACCGTGCATAGGTATTGGCTTTGATTGAAATCCTGAACTGCTCCTCGACGGTATATTGAGGATACCATCGATAACCAGCCTCAATCATCACCCTAACCAACATGGCCGTGTGACCGCACACATCAATGCAGTGGTCGAGGCGAACCACTAGTTACAGGGGCGAATTGGCCATCGAAAGCACACCATAATGCAAAGGCATTAGAATTCCTAGGGAAAATCGGGAAGACATAACATACATAAATGCTCAAATCAAATTTGAGACATTCAAAATCAGATTTACAAAACCACTCAACAACATCATATCAAGGTTACGGTTCAAGTAATAGCATACTAAAATTTAGTAACACTGAGTCGAGGATGTAACCAACAATCCTACAAGGTACTACGGATAGTAACACGTGAACGATGATAGAAGAGAGCCTAGTCCTAAACCCACGTTGAATGAGAAGAGGATGACTTCGGATCAGAGGGCATAAGGTAAAGGAGTAAAAAGAGCCTTCGTTCCCTCCCACAATCAATTCCCCTACATATAACTAAAGCATTTCTAGACTCAACTTGACCAGTTTGGCTTAAGCGGACCTCTGAGGCAGCCACTTTCGCTCCAGCGCTGTCGGGACCCGATTCAAGTCACATCGACCTAGGCTGGTAACACCTCATATCACTTTCTGGCCTCACTTGCGGTATATCCCCAGGTATCGCCTTGCCATGGCCGGGACCGTTTGCGTCTTTTGGCTCACGTGTATAGCAGTGTCGCTAGCATCCACATGAATAAGAACCGGGCCGACATGGCTGATCGTGAACCAAGCGGCACTAACCTATGGGGACAGGCATACATGAAACACTTGAGCATGTCGGTCATCAGCGTATGAACTTGGGCTGTACTTTGGGCTAACGAGGACTCCGGTATCCCGGCTGTGAGCTAGGCTAGGGACTCCAAGTACCACAGCGTGACATTTCCCGAAGAACAGGACATAAGAGCGAAATGAATCACATGCCGGCCGAGTCAAGTGTCTAGCGGTAGTCTTTGGGCTAGCGGGGACTCCAGTGAACCAGGCTTAGTGGGACTACTATCGCTCGAAGCACGCGACTACATTTCCCCATATGAGAGGCTGCCAAGGATAAACAACTAGATTGTGGATCCCCTCATACCAAGCATTTCAATCATACCATAATATGCCCGATATGAGTAAATACAACAAGGCATCACAACAAAACTCTACAACTCAAGTACTTTATTTAAGAGGCTCAGGAGCCATACATAACATAGTCATACAGGTAGGGTCACATGACCCAACACTCAAATCATACAATCATACAAGCACATGCGGAAGCAAAGTAGTCTGAATCGGAGACTCTAGAAAGAAGAAAACTTCTGGGAGCCTTTCTATCTACAATGGCCCTTCACAAGTCTTAGATAGCACACAGGTGGCTAAGCACTCGTCAAAGTCAACATCTACATAGAATCCGTCGGAGGGTAGTATAGTCCTCTGAAAAATATTGATTAAGCAAACATGAGTACAAAAGTACTCGGCCAAGTCTTACTACGAGAATCCTATCATACATGCACATTCTCAAGAAGGAAGTGGAGTTAATTGCAGACAAGCCAGCTTTGACTCTTGGCTAAGCTATCCTCGTGACACACTTTGTAAAGCATTTTTATGCGTACGCAGGTCCACTATTCACCATCACAATACTCCATGGATCCTCTCTCGTCATCCCGAGAAGACCATCCACGATACTCACACTTATCTTGAGGCTTTTAGTAGTATCCATTTACTTGTCTATGAAGCGATATAGGTAACCGAAGTCCTTCTCGTGGACACGGCTATTCGAATAGATCATATTTAACCTGCGGTATACTTCTTCACTGCGCTCTCACCACTTATAAATCGTTTACCGACATGTACTAAACAACCTTCAGCGGAAGCCCAGCGTGGGTGTCGGCCACGAGCCTACCTAAACACTCAAGTCCCTAGTCCGAGTTATCGCCTATTGGGTTCCATCCATGGAGTCCGCGAGGTTTCCCATACAGCCCGAGCGATGTGTGCGGGTTCCGAGATATAACCAGGCACTTTCGGTACACGAGACCCCACAGTGCCTACCGCCTTACAACCCACCCCTAAGGTCAGCGTTGCGTGCATTGACATACTACAAACACGAAACTACTTGCAACTCGGACTATGAGCGAGGGGTGGTTAAGAAGCGAGGAGAGGTCAATTAAGGATCCCAATGTGTGGTAGTAGCTAGTTCATGGATCACAAACACAGATCTCAGTTCTTAAGTTGGCTTCAATGAAACAACCCACCATGTACTCCTACATGGCCTCTCATCGATACCTTTACCAAATCGTGTTCAACACTTACACTCTCGAACCAACACAACCTTTCACTCCAGTTCATCATCCCGATGAGCCGGACAGACGACACAACTCTAAGCATAGCAAGCATAGCATGGTAGGAATCACAAACATGGCTCAATCAACTCCTACACATACTAGTGGGTTTCATCTGAATTCTTGTGGCAATGACAGTCATGCAAAGGAAGTGGGTTCAACTACGCGCCACACAACAGTTGAATCGCGTTGTCTTAATGCAGATAAAAGCGAAGCGAAGCGAGAACATGGGTTATATCGGAATGATCAATGAATTGCTTGCTGATGGGCCCAGGGTGAGAACGCCCTTGAATGGGTAATCGAGGTTATCTTGAGGCAGAACCTATCATGAAAACACACAAAATAAACATACAACCAATATGCAACAATATGATGCATGCTATGACATAGCAAGATGAATGTGTGTTGGCCTAATGCAAGTTGAAGGGAAGGGGATGATCTCATTTGAACCAAAGGTTCAAATGATAGATCATGTGAGTTAGTCCTAATGGTGCAAAATCTTAATCTGGTTATTCAGCATAGTTAACTTGTTTTAACATGCATGAAACCTGTACCAATGGATAGAGTGTATTTTACGATAAATTTTCATATATAAATCTTTGCATTTGGAGTTATAGAATAAAAGTTATAAGCATTTGAAATTTGAATTATATTCTGGATTTTATTATATAAAAATAATTCAGAATTTGAATTAATCTGTCGGCATGAAGTCAACATGATCGTCGGGGTCAGGAGGTCGTCGAGTCAAAGCTGACCAGTGGGACCCGCATGTCGAGTTAATTTAACTAATTAGTTTTAATTAAAACTAATCCTAATTAGTTTAGCGGAGGTCCACTGTCATTGACCGAGGAGGTCAGAGGCCTGGTGAGGTCAACTCACCGCGTCTAGCCTTGGCCCGAGAGCAGGACAGCCGGAACAAGTGCTTTGCACTTTCAGACTAAATGGGCCTGGGGAGCACCTCGTGATCTTTGGAGGTGAGCATGGTTAGTGGTGGTCGGTAGGGTTGGGGGTGGCGGAGTGGGCGCCCGGCGGCGGTCGAGGCGGCGACAGGGCTCGGCCACCATAAGCAGGTTTGAGGTTAGAGGGCCTCGGCGGGCAGAGTGCGCAGTTGAGCCCGTTGAGGCGTGGTGAGTCGCGATGGGCATGAGTGGCGTGGCCATTAGGTGGCCGGGAGGCTCGTCGTGCAGCAGAGTCAGCAGCCGGTGAGTTCAGGTGATGATCGAGCACTCATTGTGGTGCAAGAAAGAAGAAGAACGGAGAGGATGGAGGGTAGCTAGGCTCACGGTGAACTGTGGGGAGCTTCGTCGAAGTAGGCGGGTGATCGATGTGGCGGCGATGGGGATCTCCGTGACCTTGAGCTCAGTGAGGTCGGGAGTAGTGGCCTCGGGGTGTTTTGGGCGAGGAACTAGCTAGCTAGAGGTATGCAAGTGCTTGGCGGAGCTGCAGGACATGGCGGGGAGGAGTATGATCGGCGAGGGAGCACCAGGCGTCGGCAGTGGCGTGTCAGCGATGGCGTCGGCGAGTCGAGGCGGCGAGAGAGAGAGAGGGGAAGTGGGTGTCAGGGAGGTGGGAGTGACGCGTGGGTAAATCCAGGTGGCCAGTGCCGCGGATGATGAAGCGAGGCGGCTGACCAGGCTGCGTGGCCGCCTGCCCTCAGGTGACACCGACACCACTTTGCTGGCCGAACCAAACAGCTGTTGGCCATGACTCTTTGAGGCTGGGCAGCGAGGTGGGCATTCATTGGCTGACAATTGAACTTCTCTTTTTTTAGTCTTTTCTATTTACGCAATTCTGTTTGGGGTTTTAAAATACCAAAACCTTTTCAAAAATTACCAAAATGCTCTGGTCACTTGTTGGAATATTCCCAACATGAAACATTTTAGTTTGACAATTTTGAACACTTAAAATATTTTCCATAATTTAAAATGCTCATTTCAAAAACTTGAATTATATCTAGAACCCTTAGGTGACCTAGAAAATGTTCCACCTTCTTTGACATGGATCCTAAACCCAAACAAAGAGGATGAGCATTTTGAAGGGCATTCAGTTCATTGAAATAAATTTTAGTAAACCCTAGTTATTTAAAGGGGGGTGTTACAGGGTTTCCTGCCTTCCCATTTCAAATTCAGATGAAATTTAAACATGATGCACACCTAATGCATGGTCTATCACGAGGATGTGACAGCATTACGCACTTCAGCGCAAGGGCGGCCATTATGCTCCTCCGTTCGGAGGAAGCGTTGATGTTTCCATTGGCCGTGCTTCGCCTCGAGGGCCCGAGAACATAGTGAGTTTGAGAATGCAGCGTGATGCGGCACCGCATTGGGCCCTGCGAATCACGGTTAAATCCAGAAGCGATGAAAGTGATATTTCTCTTGAGCAGGACTATATCGAAGATTAACTCCTCACTCCGGAAGTTATCCGAGGATCCGAAGACCACTTCAAGTGTAGCAGAATTCCTGCGGTTGGCCTCTACACAGGATATGGCGTAACTAAAATTACGTCTTTGTGATTTGATCCTTGATGAGTCTATGCCCATTTTGCTGCCATATCCACGATAAATCGAGTTCGACTCTTTGCCGCCGTCCATCGAGGACTACGGTGAGTGAAATCCGTTGATAATTGGGTGAGAACCAATGCGGTAAAACGCCGTGGTGGATGCTAGTGAGGGTGGTCCTTGATCGAAGGTGATGGTAGGGAAGACCATGGGTTGAACTTGGTATTTGGCTCCATCAGCGTATCGTCCTTGATGCGGCGCTTCCGCTCCCTTTTGGGTATGTGGGTTGCGTATATATCATGTTCATCCGTCCGCACTTGTGTGGAAAGCCCTTCAAATCCTCTATTGTTCGTTGGCGGAGGCTCTTCTCGTCATCGCTATACACAGCCCCTTGTCGTTGTTTTCGGTAACAGCTTGCTGCTTGCTTGAACACCCAACATCCCTGTTGGTGTGGTTGGCTGATTTTGAGGGTGCCATGTATCGCTGGCGATCAGTATTCGATCCAAGTTGGGGGCCACCAGAGTATTTCTTTTGAATGGCTTCTTCCGCTGACGGGTTTAGAGCCTCGAATCCGGCATTCTTGTCGATATCTTCAGCATTATCACTTTAATCTGACGGGTATGCTTGTTGCGGTGACGACTGCTATTGCTGTCCTTGGTATCCGAACTACCGGTGTTTGGCCAAGTTGTTGCTTGAGCTGGCAGTTGTCCTCTCCAGCGCATAAGCGGGTCATGAGTGTGGTGAGGGCTGCCATGGATTTGGCTTTTCTGTCCTGAGGTCTTGGGCTAGCCACTCGTCGTGGATGTTGTGTTTGAAGGCTGCTAAGCGCCTACGCATCCAGACGATCGGCGATCTGATTTTTCTTTGTTAGGAACCGCGTCGAGAATTATGCGGCTGATTCTTGGCTGCTGAATTATGGCTAAGGTCATGCCGGCGTCGGTGGTACATTTATATGTGCCACAGAAGTTATCAAGGAATGCGGACTTCGGGTCCTCCCAACAACCGATTGACTCTGTTTGGCAAGCTGTTGAGCCAATGCAGAGCTGGTCCTTTAAGCTTGAGTGGGAGGTATTTGATGGCATGTAGATCATCACATTGAGCCATGTGGATATGGAGGAGATAGTCCTCGATCGGACCCTTGAGGATCACTGTGGTACCATCGTATGATTTGATGTTTTCTGGTTTGAAGCCCTCGAGTTTGATGATCCATTACTTCATCATGAAGCATAGTGGGTGTCTTGGCGCCTACGTGATGGGCTATATCACGGCGTAGCTCATATGAGCTTTGTCTATTATGTTCAACTGGCGAGTTCTTGTATCAGCGTGTGCTGTAATCATCCAGTCGTTGGAGCCCACCTTGATCTGTAGATCGATCTTGTATGCTTTGCCTTATCCTCAATATATCTACGCAAGTCCGTAGCGTTTTCCCGTGCCTTGGTACTTTTGAGCAGCGTCGGCGTGGCTTGGCGGAGGAGAGAGGCTTCTGCAGCTCCGGCCGCAGGGGTGATCGATCATATCGTGCCTTGGTGGCGTGGGTGCTTCCTCCTCGATCGAGGCAGCCTGCGTTTGGGGTAGCTTTTGGAGGCGTTAGAGTTCATACTCTTGGCTGCAAGGACTTGAGTCCATCAGCCAATACTTGGTCTTAGTCAGCTCTAATTTGTTGCTGCCTTTCTTGAGGCTGCTTCTTTGTGGCCATGAGCCTGCGTTTAAAGCGCTCTTGTTCGATGGGGTCCTCTGCACAGACGAATTAAATGCGTCGTTGAGGCTTGCCTCAAATCTTGGAGGCGCATAATTATCGTCCTCTACCTCTCTTTCTGCCCTTTTCGTCGATGCGACACTTCTCCTCTCCTCTGCTTTGAGTCCTGCTTGGAGGGTTAGTCTTCAGCTTCTTGTCAAGGGTATTATTGTCTCCGTGCGGAATCGCCGTTTCTTGTGGCGGGATTTAGAGCGGCGCTTGTGACGCCAGCGCTTGAGTTTGTTTCTTGGAGGGTCATCCTCCGCCGTTCCATCGCCATTCTCATCTTTTGGGATGTCCACCATGTATATGTCATATGATGAGGTGGCCTTCCGATGCCCGTGTAGACCTTTGCTCTTGATCGTCTCGGCACCGTCGTCCATACCTGGTCGATGTCTTGGTCGAAGTCGAACATGTCGGTTAAATCATCGGCGGTGGCTACAAAGTGGGTGGTGGGTGGGCGTTGAATTTCTTCGTCGTCGAATCCCCTTCTTCTAACCATAGTTCGGCCGAGGCTCCACGACAAAGAGAGACTTTAATGAGTTCAGGATATCGCCAAAAGGCGAGTCTTTGAAAAGATGTCCGTGGCGGTGAACTCTATAGCGGCGCCAGATCAGGTCATTGGTAGGCGTGGGAGGTTGAGTCGAGAAAGGAGTCCGGGAAGCTGAAGTCCTGAGCCATAAGGGCGAGGGATGGTGTTCGGCTCAATCACCGTGGAGATTTCAGCCCCGGCGGTGTCAACCAGCGCGTCCTCGATCCAATAAGGCTGACTCGGATTAAGGAGTCGGGCCGGATCTTAGTCTTGACCTCCAGGCGCTGTTGGCAGCGAGCTAGATCGTACCCATCGAGGCGGTCCGCCCTTTCAGCACGTAGTTTGAATCCGTCGAAGATCAAATCTCCGCGGACATCGGCCGTATAGTTCAGGCTTCCAATCGGCACGATGGCGGGCGTAGCTTTCAATCTGCTCGGATGGCCTAAGCGAATTGGCCATAGCATAAAGCCGCCGAATCTGAAGATCTGTCCGGGAGAAAAGTCTCATCTGGACTGCGTCGTTCTTGATGATTGAAGGAGCCATCGGACCTATAGGTGGCGACGAGGAGGAACTCACAAAGCACCAATGTCGATTATCAAAACCGGCGGATCTCGGTTAGGGGTCCCGGCTGTCGTCTAGGCGGATGGTAACGAGGAGACAAGGGACCACGATGTTTTTACCCAGTTGGGCCCTCTCGATGGAGTAATACCCTACTCTGCTTGAATATTATTGATGATATGGGTAGTACAAGAGTAGATCTACCACGAGATCGGAGAGGCTAAACCCTAGAAGCTAGCCTATGGTATGATTGTTGTTAGTCCTCACGGACTAAAACCCTTCGGTTTATATAGACACCGAATAGGGTTAGGGTTACCGATCGGTTACAATGGTAGAAATCTACATATCCGTATCGCGTAGCTTGCCTTCCACGCCAAGGAAAGTCCCTATCCGGACAAGGGATGAAGTCTTCAATCTTGTATCTTCATAGTCGGAGTCCGGCCAAAGATGATAGTTGGCTATCCGGACACCCCCTAGTCCAGGACTCCCTCAGAGGCCCTTCCGGTGGGTCCCCGTTGTCAGGTGGAGGAAACATATTTTGCGTGTAATAAGGAGGTACTTCCTTGCGTGCGGCCATGGACCCAGCTATCAGCCTCTCCACATATAGTCCTCTTCTGATGGCCGTCGTTCGTTCACCGTGTTGGCGATGTCGTACCATCCGAGAGCACCAAGGTGGTGAATAGCGATAGCGACCTAGGAAGGGAAAGACCGAGCCGGGAATACCGGATGGATGCCCATGCTGAAAGGAGTTCGAGGTTGGTTGGTTGGTTGTGGTTTTAGGCTGCCGTCGCGGAGAATAACAGGGTGTGGGTGAGTAGAGAAGGCACGGCGGTAGGTAGGGTAGGGTGGGAAGTGAGGCACACTGCGGCAGCACAGAAGCCACTTGAGGGCAGGAGCGGGGGTCGTTCGATTAACATCCAGCAGTTAGTCTTTGCTAGAATCGTTTCTTGACTAAGTTGACAAAGCCCTGCGTCTGCGTCAACAAAGTAGACCCTATGCTAGCCTTGAACGTGCGCCCGGATGTCAAGGAGGAATCATTTTTTGCGTAATAAGGAGGCGATTTGCTGCGTGTGGCCATGGACAATGGGGGTCCCTACTATCAGCCTCTCCACATACATCCCTATTCCGATGGCTGTCATTTGTTGAATGTTGGCCACGTTGAGCATGCAGCGCCTAGATCACCAACACGATGGGCTGGCGATGAGGCCTTGGAATGGAGCGGCCAAGGGAGTGGCGAAGACACAACAGTGGATGTCCACACATAGGGGAGTATAACGGTTGGCCCGGATTGGTATGGCGTGACCTTTACTATCACAGAGAATAACATGAGGTCTTGGTGGGTAGAGGGATGGCCAGGCCAGTGGAGGGAGTAGGATGGGCAGGTTAAGCACCTTACGACATCACGGTAGGACACAAGAGAAAGGAAGCGAGAGTCCTTAATTGACGGCTGGTTTAAGCGGTGGAAGCGGGAAGATCGAGAGATTGAAGAAACACGTCGGCCGTTGGATGGACATCCAATAGTCCTTCTTTGCTAGAATCGTGTGTTGAGTATAAGTTCACAAAGCCTTGCGTAAACAAGCCGACCTCAAAATCCGTGGTGTGTAGAGCCGATTTGCTATTATTTTTATAATTTATAGTCATTTGCTAATTCATATGGAATTTATTGCAACCCATTTTCCATTTTAGAATTGCTGCCTATTCTCTAAATGATACGAGGATTAAAAATCTGAACTAAAAATATATGAAATTTTAAAAAATTGCATTTTTCTTTGGGTTTATGAAATATTTTAATCCCAAAATTAGGAGCCATACTAAAACTAATTTAAAATAAAGTAATACTAGGTTATCTTAAAATTCAATGAAATATAAAATATCAATGAAGAACAAAAACAAAAAAGAAACTAGTTGCCATTTGCTATATATATATATATTTTTGGAATATGCGGCCCATTTCATATTACTTTTAAGATTTACTGCCCATATTCTGGCCAGGCCGAAATGCATCCCTCCTCGTCTTGAAAGATTTGTAGCCCAGTAAATCGGAGAAAACAAATAGGCCTAGGTTGGGTATTCCTCAAAAAGTAATAGTGGGCTGCCTATTTTCCCAAAGAAAAAACTATTGGGCTGGTCATGTTGTTAGATGGGCCCACAGAGACCACAACCAGTTTATACCTAGCTCGTCTGAACAAATCCTCCAAAAAAATGTCGCTAGAGGATGTTCTTGAGACCCGTTGACTAAAACCTCTCTCACAAGCAAAACATGATCAAACCCAGAACTCATTGAGTCTTAATCACATGATGATGTGAACTAGTTTAGTGACACTTGTAAACTCTTTGGTTGTTAGTCACATGGCGATGTGACCTGTGAGTGTTAATCACATGGCGATGTGAACTAGATTATTGACTCTAGTGCAAGTGGGAGACTGTTGGAAATATGCCCTAGAGGCAATAATAAATTAGATTATTATTATATTTCCTTGTTCATGATAATCGTTTATTACCCATGCTATAATTGTATTGATAGGAAACTCAGATACATGTGTGGGTACATAAACAACACCATATCCTAGTAAGCCTCTAGTTGACTAGCTCGTTGATCAGCAGATGGTTACGGTTTCGACCATGGACATTGGATGTAGTTGATAGCGGGATCACATCATTTGGAGAATGATGTGATGGACAAGACAATCCTAAGCCTAGCACAAAGATCGTAGTTAGGTATGCTAAAGCTTTTCTAATGTCAAGTATCATTTCCTTAGACCATGAGATTGTACAACTCCGGATCACGTAGGAATGCTTTGGGTGTACCAGCGTCCTGGCAATAAGCTGGGTGGCTATAAAGGTGCACTACTGGGTATCTTGAAAGTTATGCATTGGGTTGGCACGAATCGAGGCAGGATTTGTCACTCCGTGTAATGGAGAGGTATCTCTGGGCCCCTTTCGGTGAGACATCATCATAATGTGCACAATGTGACCAAGGGGTTGATCAGGGGATGATGTGTTCTGGAACAAGTAAAGAGACTTGCGAGGTGCGAGATTGAACAAGGTATCGGCATACGGCGATCGAATCTCGGGCAAGTACAATACCGCTAGACAAAGGGAATTGTATACGGGATTGATTGAGTCCTTGACATCGTGGTTCATCAGATGAGATCATCGTGGAACATGTAGGAGCCAACATGGGTATCGGATCCGCTGTTGGTTATTTACGGATAACGTCTAGGTCATATACGCATGGTTCCCGAACCCGTAGGGTCTACACATAAGATTCGATGGCCTTTAGGGTTATAGGGAATAGAATGTCGTGGTTCTTGAAAGTTGTTGGTCCAGATGAGATCCCGGATGTCACGAGGAGTTCGGAATGGTCAGGAGGTAAAGATTTATATATGGGAAGTCCTATTTTGGCCAGGAAAATGTTAGGGATTTTTTGGTGTTGTCTAGGAAGGTTCTAGAAGGTTCGGAGTGGGGCCCACCTGCATGGGGACCCACATGAGCGTGGTAGTGGGGCAAGGCCCCACACCTGGTCAAAGCGCACAAGATCCTCCCTTAGAAGGAATAAGATCATATCCTGAAGGGATAAGATCAAGATCCTAAAAAGGGGATAACAATCGGTGGGGAAAGGAAAGGATGGGATTTCTTTCCTCCCACCTTTATAGCCTTAATGGACTTGGAGGCAGAAATAATCCCCTCCACCCCTATATATAGTGGGGAGGCGCATGGGAGCTGCACCCTTGCCTGGCGCAGCCCTCCCCTCTCCCAAGTCCTCCTGCTCTCTCGCGGTGCTTGGCGAAGCCCTGCAGGATGCCACGCTCCTCCATCACCACCACACCGTCGTGCTATTGCTGGATGGAGTCTTCCCCAACCTCTCCTCTCTCCTTGCTGGATCAAGGCATGGGAGGCGTCACCGGGTTATCGTGTGTTGAGCAGCGGAGGTGCCGTCCGTTCGGCACTAGGATCTCCGATGAATTGGATCCTGACAATCTGACTCCTTCAACCCGTTCTCTTGAATGCTAAGCTTAGTGATCTACAAGGGTATGTAAATGCACTCTCCTTCCCCTCGTTGCTAGTTTCTCCATAAATAGATCTTGGTGACCACGTAATAAAATTTTGAATTTCTGCTCGTTTCCCAATAGTGGTATCGAGCTAGGTCTTATTGGTAGATTCTTTGCAGTAGAACACAAAGTAGTTGTGGGCGTTGATTTTATTCAATATGCTTACCATTACTAGTCCAATCTTGTTTCGTGGTATTGTGGGATGAAGCGGCCCGGACCGACCTTACCGTACACTTCGTGAGGCAGGTTCCACCGGTGACATGCACTTGGTGCATAAGGTGGCGCGCGGTGCCAGTCTCTCCCACTTTAGTCGGATAGGATTCGATGAAAAGGGTCCTTATGAAGGGTAAATAGCAATTGACATATCATGTTGTGGCTTTTACGTAGGTAAGAAAGCGTTCTTGCTAGAAACCCATAGCAGCCACGTAAAACATGCAAACAACAATTAGAGGCGTCTAACTTGTTTTTGCGGGGTATGCTATGTGATGTGATATGGCCAAAAGGAATGTGATGAATGATATGTGATGTATGAGATTGATCATGTTCTTGTAATAGGAATCACGACTTGCATGTCGATGAGTATGACAACCGGCGAGAATATAGGAGTTGTCTTTATTTGTTGTATGACCTGCGTGTCATTGAACAACACCATGTAATTACTTTACTTTATTGCTAACCGTTAGCCATAGTAGTAGAAGTAATAGTTGGCGAGACAACTTCATTAAGACACGATGATGGAATCATGGTATCATGCAGTGAAGATGATGATCATGGAGCCACGAAGATGGAGATCAAAAGGAGCAAAATGATATTGGCCATATCATGTCACTATTTGATTGCATGTGATGTTTATCATGTTTATGCATCTTATTTGCTTAGAAACGACGGTAGTAAATAAGATGATCCCTCATTAAAATTTCAATAAAGTGTTCCCCCTAAGCTGTACACCGTTGCGAAAGTTAAATCGTTTGAAGCACCGCGTGATGATCGGGTGTGATAGATTCTTACGTTCACATACAGCGGTGTAAGCCAGATTTACACACAGAAACACTTAGGTTGACTTGGCAGGCCTAGCATGTCTGAGACATGGCCTCCGGAACACAAGAGACCCGAAAGTTGAGCATGAGTCGTATAGGTGAATCGATCAACATGAAGATGTTCACCGATGATGACTAGTCCGTCTCACGTGATGATCGGACCACTGCCTAGTTGATTTCGGATCATGTAATCACTTAGATGACTAGAGGGATGTCTATCTGGTGGGAGTTCATAAGATGAACTTAATTATCCTGAACATAGTCAAAAACCCTTTGCAAATTATGTCATAGCTCGGCGCTTTAGTTCTCTTGTCTTAGATATGTTCCTAGAAAAATATAGTTGAAAGTTAGCGGTAGCAATTATGCACGGACGATAGAAGCTTATGTCCTAATGCACGCTCGGTGTCTTTGAACCTCGAGCGTCGATCTGTGGATGTTGCGAACATCGACATACGTCTTGATAACTACGTGATAGTTCGAGTTAAGCGGTTTAGAGTTGAGGCACCAAAGGCGATTTGAAGCGTCGCGGAACATATGAGATGTTTAGGGGCTGAAATTGGGATTTCAAGCTCGTGCCCACGTCAAGAGGTATAAGACCTCCGGCGATTTTCTTAAGCTGCAAACTAAGGAGAAAAGCTCAATCGTTGAGCTTGTGCTCAGATTGTCTGAGTGCAACAATCACTTGAATCGAGTGGGAGTTGATCTTCACGATGAGATAGTGATGTTTCTCCAAAGTCATTGCCACCAAGCTGCTAGAAGCTTCTGATGAACTATAACATATCGGGGATATATATGATGATCCTTGAGCTATTACATGATATTAGACACATGAATGTAGAAATCAAGAAGGAGCATCAATTGTTGATGGTTAGTGAGACCACTAGTTTCAAGAAGGGCAAGGGGCAAGAAGGGTACTTCATGAAGCGACAAATCAGATTGCTGCTCCGTTGAAGAACCCAGGGTTGAACCCAAACCCGAGACTAAGTTATACGTAATGGGGAAGAGCAGGACCTTTGAGCAGAGATTACCCTAGATACTTGGTAGATGAGAAAATTTGGCAAAGTCGATAGAAGTATATTGGATATACATTATGTTAATGTGTACTTTACTAGTACTCCTAGCAGCACGCAGTATTAGATATCGGTTCGGTTGCTAAGTGTTAGTAACTTTCGAAATAAAATCTCTGGAATAAGCGGAGACTAGCTAAAGGTGAGCTGACGATATGTGTTGGAAGTGTTTCCAAGGTTGATGTGATCAAGCATCGCATGCTCCCTCTACCATCGAGATTGTGTTAAACCTAAATAATTGTTATTTAGTGTTTGCGTTGAGCATAGACATGATTGGATTATGTCTATACTTAATCTGATTATTCATTTAAGGAGAATAATGGTTACTCTATTTATTTGAATAAAACCTTCAATGGTCTTGCACCTAAAAGAATGGTTTATTGAATCTCAATCGTAGTGATACACATTTTCATGCCAAAGATATAAGATAGTAATGATAGTACCACTTACTTGTAGCACTTTGCCATGTAAGTCATATTGGTTATAAAGCGCATGAAGAAGCTCCATGTTGATGGATCTTTGGACTCACTCGTTTTGAAAAGTTTGAGACATCACGAACCATTTCTATTGGTGTATACATGAAGAAACTCCATGAGATGGATCGTTTGGACTCACTTGATTTTGAATCACTTGAGATATGCAAATCATACCACATGGGCAAGATGACTAAAAAGCCTCGTTTTGAGTAAGATGGAACAAGATAGCAACTTGTTGGAAGTAACACATTTGATGTATGCGGTCCAATGAGTCTTTGAGGCATCTGATGAATATCGTTATGTTCTTACTTCACGGATGATTCGAGTAGATGTTGAGTATATTTACTTGATGAAACACAAATCTGAATTATTGAATGGTTCAAGTAATTTCGAGTGAAGTTAAAGATCATCGTGACAAGAGGATAAAATGTCTATGATATGATCATAGAGATGAGTATCTGAGTTCTGAGCTTTGCGCATAATTAAGACATTGTGGAAATTGTTTCACAATAAATACACTTTGGAACACCATAGTGTGATGGTGTGTCCGAACATCATAGTTGCACCCTATTGGATATGAGTGCGTACCATGATGTCTCTTATCGAATTACCACTATAGTTCATGGGTTAGGCATTAGAGACAACCGCACTCACTTTAATAGGGCACCACGTAATTCCGTTGAGGCGACACCGTTTGAACTATGGTTTGGAGAAACCTAAGTTATCGTTTCTTAAAAGTTTGGGGCTGCGATGCTTATGTGAAAAAGTTTCAGGTTGATGAGCTCGAACCCAGCGGATAAAATGCATCTTCATAGGACACCTAAAACAGTTGGGTACACCTCCTATCTCAGATCCGGAAGCAAAAGTAATTGTTTCTAGAAAGCGGGTCCTTTCTCGAGGAAAAGTTTCTCTCGAAAGAATTGAGTGGGAGGATGGTGGAGACTTAATGAGGTTATTAAACCATCACTTCAACAGATGTGTAGTGGGAGCACGAGAAGTTGTTCATGTGGCACCTACACAATTGAAGTGGAAGCTAATGATAGTGATCATGATGCTTGGATCAAGTCACTCTGGACCTCATGGGTGGACAAGGGCGCGTACTACTTGAGTGTACGCAAATCACATCTTAGAGGTCATGTTGCTAGACAACAATGAACCTATGAGCTATGGAGAAGCGATGGTGGGCCCGATTCCGACGAATGGCTCGAGGCCATAACATCAGAAGAGGATCCATGACTTTGGAAGAAATACTTGATGATGGTCGTAAGGGCGTTGGGTAAAGATGGATTTTAAAAGGAAGGCGGAACAATGATGGTAAGTATCACCATTAAGAAAGCTGGACTTGTCGTTAAAGATATTTTCCGACAAGTTCAAGGAGTTGACTACGGTGAGGCTTTCTCTAAATAGCGATGCTAAGAGTCTGTTGGAATTGGACTAGCGATTCTTGCATTATTTGGAAATCTTGCATATAGGATGTCAAAACATTGTTTCCTTGACAGTTTTCTTGAGGAAAGGTTGTATGTGATACAACGAGAAGGTTTTGACAATCTGAAAGATGCTAACAAGTATGCAAAGCTCGGCTATCCTTCTAAGGACTGGAGTAAGCATCTCGGAGTTGGAATATGCGCTTTGATGAGATGATCAAAGATTTTGGGTCTATACAAAGTTTATGAGAAACTTGTATTTCCAAAAGTGAGTGGGAGCACTATAGAATTTCGATGAGTATATGTTGTAGACATATTGTTGATCGAAATGTGATGAATTTCTAGAAAGCATATAGGGTTGTTTGAAAAGTGTTTTACAATGGAAAACCTGGATTAAGCTACTAGAACATTGAGCATCAAGATCTATGAGGATAGATCAAAAAGCGCTAAATGGTACTTTCAAATGAGCACATACCTTGACATAATCTTGAAGGTGTTCAAGATGGATCGATCGAAGAAGGAGATCTTGCCTGAGTTGTAAGGTATGAAGTTAAGAGTTAAAGCTCGACCCGCAGCGGAAGAGAGAAAGAACGAAGGTCGTCCCCTATGCTTGAGACGTAGGCTCTATAGTATGCTATCTTGTGTACCCTTGCTGGAAGTGTAGCCCTGCCATGAGTCGATCCAGAAATTTACAAGAATGATCCGAGGAATGGATCATTGGTGATAGTCAAAATTGTCCTTGGAGTAAATAAGGACATGTTTCTGGAATTATGGAGGTGATAAAGAGTTCGGCGTAAAGGGTTACGTCGATGCAAGCTTTAACACCTATCCGAATGACTCGAGTAGCAAACCGGATCGTATAGTGGAGCAACCATTTGGAATAGCTCCAAGTGGGCGTGGAAGCAACATTTACAATATGACCTAGAGATTTGTGAAGTACATACGGATCTGAATATTTGGACCCGTTGACTAAAACCTCTCTCACAAGCAAAACATGATCAAACCCAGAACTCATTGAGTCTTAATCACATGATGATGTGAACTAGTTTAGTGACACTAGTAAACTCTTTGGATGTTAGTCACATGGCGATGTGACATGTGATGTTAATCACATGGCGATGTGAACTAGATTATTGACTCTAGTGCAAGTGGGAACTGTTGGAAATATGCCCTAGAGGCAATAATAAATTAGTTATTATTATATTTCCTTGTTCATGATAATCGTTTTATTATGCTATAATTGTATTGATAGAAACTCAGATACATGTGTGGGTACATAAACAACACCATGTCCTAGTAAGCCTCTAGTTGACTAGCTCGTTGATAGAGATAGTCATGGTTTCCGACTATGGACATTGGATGTCATTGATAGCGGATCACATCATTTGGAGAATGATGTGATGGACAGACAATCCTAAGCCTAGCACAAAGATGCGTGATTAGTATGCTAAAGCTTTTCTAATGTCAAGTATCATTTCCTTAAACCATGAGATTGTGCAACTCCCGGATGCCGTAGGAATGCTTTGGGTGTACCAAATGTCTGCATAGCTGGGTGGCTATAAAGGTGCACTGGGTATCTCAAAGTGCATTGGGTTGGCACGAATCGAGGCTAGGATTTGTCACTCCGTGTAGCGGAGAGGTATCTCTGGGCCCCTCGGTAGGACATCATCATAATGTGCACAATGTGACTAAGGGGTTGATCATGGGATGATGTGTTCTGGAGCAGTAAAGAGACTTGCGAATGCAGATTGAACAAGGTATCGGCATGACGATCGAATCTCGAACAAGTACAATACCGCTAGACAAAGGGAATTGTATACGGGATTGATTGAGTCCTTGACATCGTGGTTCATCCGATGAGATCATCGTGGAACATGTAGGAGCCAACATGGGTATCGAGATCCGTTGTTGGTTATTGACGGGAACGTCTCGGTCATATCGCATGGTTCCCGAACCGTGGTCTACACATAAGGTTCGATGGCGCTAGGGTTATAGGGAATAGATATACGTGGTTACGAAAGTTGTTGAGTCCGGATGAGATCCGGATGTCACGAGGAGTTAGGAATGGTCGGAGGTAAAGATTATATATGGAAGTCCTATTTTGGCCGGAATATGTTGGGATTTTTCGGTATTGTGCGGAAGGTTCTAGAAGGTTCGGAGTGGGGCCCACCCATGGGGACCCACATGAACGTGGTAGTGGGGCAAGGCCCCACACCCTTGTCAAGCGCCAGATCCTCCCTTAGAGAATAAGATCATATCGAAGGGATA
>JAHIAM010005358.1:0-33155 GCA_021605205.1 Aegilops longissima
GGTGGCAGCTCGAGGAGGGAGGCGCCCTCCTCGGCTCTTGCGCACTTGGTCGCCAGATTGAACAGCTCTGAGATGTGCACAGCTCCTCGTGGATAGCTAGCTCTTCCTTCATCTTGATGTCGTGGGCTTACGTCGAAGAAGCAGCGGAGATGATGGCCTCGTCCGTGACCTTGGGTATCTTGAGGCGAGTGTTGTTGAAGCGCTGGATGTATACGGAGGGTCTCTCTGGTTGTTGCTTGATGCGGTGCAGGTCACCAGCGGCGCGGCGGTCGCATGTGCCTGGAAGTTGGCGGCAAGCGGTCGAGCATCTCATCGGGAGGAGATCAAGCCACGAGGCAGGTTAAGGAGCCATGAAGCGGGCCCCATTTTGAGTGCCATAGGAACCGATTCGCCATGACTTCCTCGTCTCGTTGGCCGCCTCGATGCTTAGCTTCGTGAAGCTGCAAGAACTCCGGTCGAGGTGCCGTCATAGCGAGGAGGCGAATCTGGCGAACTTGCCCGGCAGAGCGACACTACTTAGCTTCGGAGGTGAAAGCGCGGCAACGGTCTGGTCGCGGGGCCCGTCTTGGAAGTGGAGCCTAGTCTTGCGCCGCGCCGCCTCGGCAAGCGGCGCGAGGGCGGAACAATCTGGCGCAGATGGTGCGAGTGGCGGAGCATTCTCATGCGGTCGAGAACTTCTTGGCAGGTTCCTTCTTCGTTGGTCGCCGACAGCGGATCGCGTCATGATGGCGCCGCCTTGGTGCCAAAAGCGCCATCTTAGAAGCGAAAGCGGTGGGCGCTCCGTGAGCTGCGTCGCCCGAAGCGGCGGAGGCGAGCAAAGAAGGGCGGTGCACGAGGCCCCTGCGGCGCGAACAATCTCGGCGATCTTGGTCGAGCGATCCTCGTAGAAAGTGCGTCGGCCGGCGGTGGCGCATGAAGTTTGTCGCGCCATCGGGAGGCATGACCCGTGCGTCCATGGGAATCGCGACAATGCGTGGGATGAGAACAGGCGGGGTCAGCGATGGAGTGGCGGTGTGGTCGTCTGCTGCCGAGAGGTGCAACAAGGGCCTGCTGCTCATACCCCTGGGGCGGTGGCGATGTTGGCGGAGGAGGCGGAGAATAGCGAGGTGGCCCACCGGCGAAAGCCGTTCAGTGATGCGGGTGGCTAGGGCAGCCAGCGCTCAACTACGAAAACCGCGGCGTCCGCCATGGAGGCGATGGAAGCGGCGGGCGTGAGCGGCGGAAGGAAGTTCGGCGCACCCTGGCGGCGCCAAATATCGGATCTCGGGTTCGGCAAAACCCTCAAGGTTCGAACACTTGGGGTGCAGCGTGGAATTTCCTCCCTACCGATGTGCGCCCTAGCTTCGCTAAGATTTGGCAGACGAACTTCGGCGAACTTCATAACACAAAGACACAAGATTTATCTTGGTTCAGAGCCACCGTTGTGGTGTAATACCCTACTCTAGTCTGGTGGTGGTGGATTGCCTCTTGGGCTCATGATGAACAGTACAAGGGGAAGAACAGCCTCCTGAAGTTGGGGTGTTCTTGTGTTCGGTGTGTGGCTAAGGATTGGTTCTCGATCAGATGCCCCTACTGTGGTGGCTAGTTCTACTTATATAGGCCCTGGTCCTCTCCCCAAATATTGAGTGGGAAGGGAGCCAACAACGGCCAATTTGAAAGGAGACAGCTAGTCACGACTTATCACGAGAAAAGTGGTGTTCGCTTTGCTAAAAGGCTCACAGTGGTGGCGCCGTCTTGGGCTCCATGGTGACCTCCGATCTGTCGTCCGGCTGGTCTTGGTCTCGTTACGCGATATGAAACCTTTGCCTAATGCCTCGGTACTCGCGCTGCGCTTGCCTCCTTAGCACCAAAGAGGAAACAAGGGCGCTGCAGCGTCTTTGGCGCCCTTTGGCGCCCACTTTGATCTTGATCGTCATGGCTCACGTCCACGAGAGCCTCGCGATTCGCCCTGCCTTGATTTCTCCGCTCCTCGCGAGGCAAGCCTGGTGACACCGCTCCAGGAGGTCTTGCGTCGTCCGCCTCGCGAGCTTGTCCCTGGCGAGGTCTTGGCTATCTTGTTGATGAAGATGGGCGTCACAGGCTGCACCTGACCACGCCGTGCAGGCTGCGCAGGCGAGCAAGTCTGGGGACCCTGTTCCCGAACACCGGCAGCGATAGAAACGAGGGCTCGGCGCCATTAATGGAGCGTTGGGAGGGAGATCTTGCGGCGGGTAGCGGTCAAAGGGCTCTCCTCCCGATGAGCCTGCAGCGGTGATCGTCTGCCGCGCCTCTCGTACTCAAATAGCTACCCTACGCGACACCTCCTAGCCAATAAAAAAAAGAGGCGTGTGGCGACCGCGTAATTGGTAAATAGAACACCCACGGTTTCAATAATACTTGTGTTTCCGATTTGTAGCGTGACATCACTTGTTCTAAAATGACTTTGTTGATTGTTAATGTACACCTTACCGCCGTCGGACAGAAAAATTTACCACAGCATGTTGGTGCCATGTCATGACACCATGCCAAGTTTCATGATTTTTGGTGCGTGTTCGGATTTACAGGAATTAAAAACCAAGTTTATCAATCTTTCGGCCAAGCCACGGCCCAAATGTTTGAATTTCATTCCCATTTCTTGCATGGGACCTAGAAATTCACCCAAGGACACATGTGATTTTCAAACAACTTTGGTGCCTGGGCTTGTGCTTGTAGTTCAATTTTGAATTATGCACATTAAATCGTGAAACTCAATTATTGTATTAAAAAAGGCCAAGCAGACCCGAAATAATTCCAAATTTTAGCATGATACTTCTATTTGGTCTAATTTGCATGTGTAAAAAATTAGAGGCGGGAGAAGGCAGTGTCGTATCTCGTTTCCTACGGAGGTGACCGTTCCCTCTCGAACCACGAGCCTTCTTGAGGAAGCTCCGATTTGCAAGCTTACACTAAAGCTTGTCCCAATTCGGCAAAAAAAATTACCGCAGCATGTTGGTGCCATGTCATGACACCATGCCAAGTTTCATGATTTTCAAGTGTGTTTTGGATTTTACAGGAATTAAAAACCAAATTTCTCAATCTTCCGAACCCGAGCCACATGAGTGTTTGAATTTCATTCTCATTTCTTGCATGGGACCTATAAATTCACCCAAGGACACATGTGTTTTTCAACCAACTTTGGTGCCTTTGGAGCATGTGCTTGTAGTTCAAATTTGAATTATGCACATTAAATCTGTGAAACTCAATTAATGTGTAAAAAGGCCAAAGCGAACCGAAATAATTCCAAAATTTGTACGATACTTCTATTTGGTCTAATCTGCTTGTTTAAAAATGTTAAAAGGCGGGAGAAGGCAGTGTCGTATCTCGTTTCCACACGGAGGTGACACGTTCCCTCTCGGAACCACGAGCCTTCTTGAGGAAGTTCCGGTTTGCAAGAAGCTTACACCAAAGCTTGTCCCAATTCGGCCAAAAAAATTACGCAACATGTTGGTGCCATGTCATGGCACCATGCCAAGCTTCATGATTTTCATGCATGTTTTGGATTTACAGGAATTAAAAACCAAGTTTCATAATCTTTTCGGCCGAGCCACAGCCTAGATGTTTGAATTTCAATCCCATTTCTTGCATGGGACCTATAAATACACCCAAGGACACACATGTGATTTTCAACCAACTTTGGTGCCTTTGGAGCATGGGCTTGTAGTTCAAATTTGAATTATGCATTAAATGCGCATAAACTCAATTAACGTGTAAAAATGGCCAAAGCAGACCGGAATAATTCCAAAATTTTAGCACGATATTCTATTTGGTCTAATCTGCATGTGTAAAGAAAATTAAGGCGGGAGAAGCAAGTGTATGTATCTTGTTTACGCACATGGAGGTGACACGTTCTCTCGGAACCACGAGCCTTCTTGAGGAAGCTCGGTTGCAACAAGCTTACACCAAAGCTTGTCCCAATTCGACCAAAAAAATTACGCATCATGTTGGTGCCATGTCATGACACCATGCCAAGTTTCATGATTTGCAGGCGTGTTTTGGATTCTGAGAATTAAAAACCAAGTTTCTCAATATTTTTTGTGAGAGCCACGATGCCCAGATGTTTGAATTTCATTCTCATTTCTTGCATGGGACCTATAAATACACCCAAGGACACACATGTGATTTTCAACCAACTTTGGTGCCTTTGGAGCATGTGATTCTAGTTCAAATTTGAATTATGCACATTAAATGCTTGAAACTCAATTAATGTATAAAAAGAGGCCAAGCGAACCGGAATAATTCCAAAATTTATACGATAATTCTATTTGGTCTAATCTACCTGTGTAAAAAAAATTAAAGGCGGGAGAAGGCAGTGTCGTATCTCGTTTACGCACGAAGGTGACACGTTCCCTCTCGGAACCACGAGCCTTCTTGAGGAAGCTCCGGTTTGCAAAACTTACACCAAATCTTGTCCCAATTCGGCCAAAATTTTTACTTTAGCATTTTGGTGCCATGTCATGACACCATGCCAAGTTTCATGATTTTCAGGCATGTTTTGGATTTACAGGAATTAAAACCAAGTTTCTCAATCTTTCGGCGAACCACGGCCCAAATGTTTGAATTTCATTCTCATTTCTTGAATGGGACCTATTAATAAACCCACGGACACACATGTGATTTTTCAACCAACTTTGGTGAACTGGAGCATGTGTTTGTAGTTCAAATTTGAATTATGCACATTAAATGCAGAAACTCAATTAATGTATAAAAAAGGCCAAGCAACCGGAATAATTCCAAAATTTAGCGATACTTCTATTTGTTCTAATCTGCGTGTGTAAAAAAATTAAAGCGGGAGAAGGCAGTGTCGTATCTCATTTTGCACACGAGGTGACACGTTCCCTCTCGGAACCATGAGCCTTCTTGAGGAAGCTCCGGTTTGCAACAAGCTTACCAAAGCTTGTCCCAATTGACCAAAAAAATTACGCAGCATGTTGGTGCCATGTCATGACATCATACCAAGTTTCATGATTTTTAGGCGTGTTTTGGATTTACAGGAATTAAAAACCAAGTTTCTCAATCTTTCCGGCCAAGCCACGGCGCCCGGATGTTTGAATTTCATTGCCATTTCTTGCATGGGACCTATAAATCACCCAAGGACACACATGTGATTTTCAACCAACTTTGGTGCACTCGAGCATGTGCTTGTAGTTCAAATTTGAATTATGCATATTAAATGCGAAACTCAATTAATGTATAGAAAAGGCCAAGCGAACCGGAATAATTCCAAAATTTAGCATGATACTTTATTTGGTCTAATCTGCCTGTGTAAAAAAATTAAGGCGGGAGAAGGCAGTGTCGTATCTCGTTTCGCACGGAGGTGACACGTTCCCTCTTGGAACCAGGAGCCTTCTTGAGAAAGCTCCGGTTTGCAGAAGCTTACACAAAGCTTGTCCCAATTCGGCCAAAAAATTTACGCAGCATGTTGGTGCCATGTCATGACACCATGCCAAGTTTCATGATTTTCAGGCGTGTTTGGATTTACAGAATTAAAAACCAAGTTTCTTAATCTTTCGGCCGAGCCACAGCATGCAGATGTTTGAATTTCATTCCCATTTCTTGCATGGGACCAATAAATACACCCAAGGACACACATGTGATTTTTCAACCAACTTTGGTGCCTTTGGAGCATGTGATTATAGTTCAAATTTGAATTATGCACATTAAATTGCCGAGAGACTCAATTAATGTATAAAAAGGCCAAATGAACCGGAATAATTCCAAAATTTATACGATACTTCTATTTGGTCTAATCTGCCTGTGTAAAAAATTAAAAGCGAGAGAGAAGGCAGTGTCATTATCTCGTTTTGCACACGGAGGTGACACGTTCCCTCTCGGAACCACGAGCCTTCTTGAGGGAACCTCCGGTTTGCAAGAAGCTTACACCAAAGCTTGTCCCAATTCGGACAAAAAATTTACCGTAACATGTTGGTGCCATGTCATGACACCATGTCAAGTTTCATGATTTCACGCGTGTTCTGGATTTACAGGAATTAAAAAACCAAGTTTCTCAATCTTTCCGGCCGAGCCACAGCTGAGATGTTTGAATTTCATTCCCATTTCTTGCATGGGACCTATAAATTCACCCAAAGACACACATGTGATTTTTCAACAAACTTTGGTGCATTGGAGCATGTGTTTGTAGTTCAAATTTGAATTATGCATTAAATGCCCAGAAACTCAATTAATGCATAAAAATGCCAAGCGAACCGAATAATTCCAAATTTAAACCACGACACTCATGTACTAGTTGCATGTTCACTGTACGTAAATGTTCTAGCAATTCAAACACCATCCTTTCCCCCATATCACCATTTTGTCTTTCAAAACATAATGAAAAAATCAGGTATACCACAAACAGTTTATTAGAAAGAATCATATAGGATGCGATATAAAATATCTTGGCGCATCGTCTTGTTTAACTTCTGTGAGAAGTTTAAATCGTCTACAGTCCACCGCCCGCTTGAACCACATTGCGTGCGGTTTCTCGCGACACGAGTGAATTTTTTGCCACAGCGAAATATCTATCTCCTGCCCCTCCCTCCTACCAAAAGCCACATTTCCGGTTCCTCCTTGCTTTCCAAGTTCAAACCTTCTTTGCTGCTTCTTGGCAGCTCAGCCTCCTCGCCAGTGACCCTTCTTCTTGCAGCGCTGCCTCCTGCCCGGCTACCCTTCTTCTTGCAGCGCCACCTCCTCGTCGGCGACCCTTCTTCTTGCAGCGCCGCCTCCTCACGGTGACCCTTCTTCTTGCTACGGCCTCCTGCGCGCCGACCCTTCTTCTTGTTGCGTAGCCTCGTTGATCTGGTCGGGGTAATCCACACCCACCCACATCCTCCTCCTTTCCCATCCCACATGCCCGACGACGGCGTGACACCTTCCACGAAATCACTGCCCCTCCTCCAATTAAGTGCCGCCCCAACCATTTTGCAGCAGATATAATGTGGAGCTCGAGTAGCATCTTGACCGCTGCGCATACAGTCGCTATGGCTACCATGTGTGTCGACCACCAGATCTTGGAGGAGCACCTCGTCTTGAGGCCACCGTCGACCACCGCCAGCGGTTGTCTACTTTAAAATATAGTTCGTGATGTTTTCTCGAGGCCACTTGATGCCTTCTAGTGATTTTTCTTACGTAATGTTAATATGCGTCGATGTTCAGTTAACACTTTGGTCCAACAATTGCTACATTTCATAGTATTGTTCTCAAGCATTCTTTGTTTTGTTAACTGTCTTATCTTCTAGTACATGTTTCTATACTGCAATGTAGGTACTCGATTAACTATTTTGGTTCATTTGATGCATTGTCCATTTAAGCTGTTTGGTTCAGTTCTGCAATTTGATTTTCATTTCTTGTGGGTACAATTTTATATTGGTATGCATGTGACACCAATCGAATTTGGTTGTACTCAATACATATTCTCTTGATAGTATGGCAACTCTCGATTAACTTTGATCAAGATCTTCCTTATGTGTGTTGCAGAAACAATGGGAGACCTGCGGTTTTACCATCGAGGTTTGTTCAAGCAGGGTCCTTTGGCTAATAGCACATTATTGTGCAGTTGAGGAATCATTCTAATATTTAGGTTTCTTACAATTTGGTCTTGCACATGTAGGTCCCTCTTGTCGGAGGCTTAGACCCATTGTTTGGCCCATTTGCATATGGGAAATGAGATGTCCATGAATATCGGTCAAGTCAAGAAACTCAGAAAGATTGTTAGGATGAAGAAACTTGCGACGAATAACAGCAAGATCTTTGTTTGCACAATGAAGAAGAGATCAGTCAACTATAGGATGGTACCAACTCTTTTACCTTGTTTTACCCTTGCACCATTTCAAAATTTACAACAGCGATTTATGCATAGCTTTGTTTTCAGTACTTTTCAAAGCAGTTCACCGATGATTACCTCTCAAACCACCTGCATGGTCAGAGAGGCAGAGAAGGTATTCATTCAACACCACGGTACAATATTGAAGTCTTCTTGAAGAGGATGAAGGTTAGGCGAGGCAATTATCAATAGCCATTGGCCTAAAGTTGCAGGACATTCAACATCCTTTGAAGGCTCATACATGCCTTCGCTTATGCAGATTTCAAGATGAGATTCATCTGTCTATTTACCGTGTGATGCTACTTTCCAAAGGTTTTGGTGTTGCATGTGAAACTTGGTGCTTTGTTGTGTAATGGCGTGGCGAGTCTGAAGCTATCGATGTAATTAGATTATGAAATCCTGGTTGCTTTTATCACGGATATGAAATATCTGGCATGTTTTATAAAAATATTAGTTTGATTAGTACATGGATTATCAATAATAGGCTAATTACCACCTTATTGGGGTTTTACATTGCGACGGTTACTCGAGACAGCACCATAGGCGATGAACTCAAACAACCCATACGGTTTCTAGAAAGTAGGCGTGTTCGATCAACTAACAATCACACACGGCTTCGGCAGCGAACTGTTTGCGTTAGGCCACCTTGCACAAACATTTCCACACAAAAGCGTGTGTGATATACATACCTCTGAAATGTTTTCTAGGATTCACCGTGTGGGATGTACATACCTCGGAAATGATTTTACAGGATTCACCGTGTGGGATGTACATACCTCTGAAATGATTTTACAGGATTCACCGTGTGGGATGTGCATACCTCACGGAAATGATTTTCTGGGATTCACCGTGTGGGATGTACATACCTACGGAAATGATTGGGTTTCGATGCCTCGCCCGATCACACACGAGCTCATTCGATGTCCTAGGAGGGCCTATCCCGGCGGTTTACAGGTCGTATGGGAAGGACCCCCTATCGCCCACACTCACTTGGCGGCGGTTCCAAATGTCGACACGGAAAGGAGTTAAAAACCGTTTGTATATGCGTCGTTGTACCGGTGCGGTACACGCCGGAGAACATTCATATAGAGTCATATTTTGTTCCAAATATCGAGTTGTAAGTAAATAAAAGTGTCATCATCTTCATTATTAGAGCATTATCCCATGTGAGAGAAAAAAATAAAAGGCTAAAAAGAAAATAAAAAATGAGAGAAAAAGAGAGGGTCGATGTTACTATCCTTTTACCACACTTGTGCTTCAAAGTAGCACTATGATCTTCATGATAGAGGGTCTCCTATGTTGTCACTTTCATATACTAGTAGGAATTTTTCATTATAGAACTTGGCTTGTATATTCCAACGACGGGCTTCCTCAAATTTCCTAGGTCTTGATGAGCAAGCAAGTTGGATGCACACCCATAGATTGTTTTTGAGCTTGCATAAACTTATAGCTCTAGTCCATCCGTTGCATGGCAATCGTACTCACTCACATTGATATCTATTGATGGGCATCTCCATAGCTAGTTGATACACCTAGTTGATGTGAGACTATCTCCCTCTTTTGTCTTCTCCACAACCACCTTCTATTCCACCTATAGTGCTATGTCCATGGCTCACACTCAAGTATTGCGTGAAAGTTGAAAAAAGTTTGAGAGCGTCAAAAGTATGAAACAATTGCTTGGCTTGTCATCGGGGTTGTGCATGATTTGAATTTTTGTGTGATGAAGATGGAGCATAGCCAGACTATATGATTTTGTAGGAATAAGCTTTCTTTGGCCATGTTATTTTGAGAAGACATAATTACCTTGTTAGTATGCTTGACGTATTATTGTTTTTATGTCAATATTAAACTTTTGTGTTGAATCTTATGGATCTGAACATTCATGCCACAATAAAGAAAATTACACAAATAAATATGTTAGGTAGCATTCCACATTAAAAATTCAGTTTTATCATGTACCTACTCGAGGGCGAGCAGAATTAAGCTTGGAGATGCTTGATCGTCTCCAACGTATCTATAATTTTGATTGTTCCATGATATTATATTATCTGTTTTGGATGTTTTATATGCATTAATATGCTATTTTATATTATTTTTGGGACTAACCTATTAACCTAGAGCCCGATGCAGTTCCTATTTTCCCCTATTTTAGAGTTTAGCAGAAGCAAGAAATATAAAGAGTCCAAGCGGAATAAAACCTTGGCGATGATTTTCTTGGACGAGAAGACACCAGGAGACTTGGAGATGAAGTCGGAGGAGCCAAGAGGTGGCCACAAGGGTGGAGGGGGCGCCCGGGGTAGGCGCGCCCCTTGTCTTGTGGGACCCTCTTGCACCTCTGACCTAATTCTTTCGCCTATATATTTCCATACACCCCAAACCACGAAGCATGCGGAAACACTTTTCCATCGCTGCAACCATACATGCCCGTGAGATCCCATCTAGGGACCTTTTCGGCACCCTTCGGAGGGATTTGATAGCGGAGGGCTTCTACATCAACTCTATTGCCCTTGGGTGAAGCATGATTAGTTTACCACAGACCTATGGGTCCATAGCTAGTAGCTAGATGGCTTCTTGTCTCTCTTTGTTCCTCAATACCATGTTCTCCTCGATGTCCTTGGAGATCTATTCGATGTTAATCTTTTTTGCGGTGTGTTTGCGAGACCCGATGAATTGTGGATTTATGATCAGCTTATCTATGAATATTATTTGAATCTTCTCTGAATTATTCTATGCATGATTTGATATCTTTGTAATTCTCTTGAACTATCGGTTTGGTTTGGCCGGCAAGATTGGTTTTCTTGCAATGGGAGAATGCTTGGATTTGGGTTCAATCTTGTGGTGTCCTTTCCTAGTGATAGTAGGGGCAGCAAGGCAGCGTGTGTATTGTTGCCATCGATGATAAAAGATGGGGTTTTCATCATATTGCTTGAGTTAATTCCTCTACATTATGTCATTTTACTTGTCGTTACTCCGTTCTTTATGAACTTAATACTCTAGGCGTATGTTGGATAGCGGTCGATGTGTGGAGTATGATGATAGTAGATCTAGAATCGTTTGGTCTACTTGACACGGACTTGATGCCTATATTCATGATCATTGCCTTAGATATCATCATAACTGCGCTTTTCTATTAATTGCTTTCGACGATAATTTGTTCACCAAGTAATATTTTCTATCTTGAGAGAAGCCTCTAGTGAAACCTATGGCCTCTGGGTCTATTTTCCATCATATAAGTTTCGATCTACTATTTTGCAATCTTTTACTTTCCTATCTATAAACCAAAAATATCAAAAATATTTACTTTATCGTTTGTCTATCTCTATCATATCTCACTTTTGCAAATGCTTAGTGAAGGATTGACAACCCCTTTATCGCGTTAGGTGCAAGTTGTTTGATTGTTTGTGCGGTATTCGGCGATTTGTGTGTTGTCTCCCTCTTTGGATTGATACCTTGGTTCTCAAACTAAGGAAATACTTATCTCTACTTTGCTGCATCACCCTTTCCTCTTCAAGGGAAAAACCAGCATAAGCTCAAAGTAGTAGATCCTCGAAACACGAAGAGATACGATCCACGATCAACAAAGGGCGATACAAGTAGCAAGTTCTTATCCGTGAGGAGGTCTTGAGGATAAGTTCTTCTTTGTGAGGAGGCCTTAAGGGGGTCTTCCGTGAGAGTCTTGAATCCACTTGGGGATCTTCTCAGAAGAGGTCGTGAACTCCAATGGAGAAGGGTATCAAGTGGATGAGCAAAGACCTATCTCACAAATGAGCTAATCCTTTGCTAACCCTAAAACGTAGGTAGGAGAAGAGTATATATAGTCTAGGGAACGAAAGGGTACACGGGCCTCGGCCCAAGTCACTCTGTGAGGCAGGGCGGAGGTTCAAGGCGGAGTTAGGGAGGTCGGCCTAACCAGGAGGAGTTGGTACGGGGAAGCTGGGCTGGCGTCTGGGGGCCGGAAGGTCTGGACAGGTCGGAGGTTCGAGGTCGGAAGGTCTGAGCCAAGTTCTAGGCTAGTTCGGGCTAACTAGAGAGTTGGCACGCTTAGAAACTTAGGCTGGGTCGTCGAGGCGGAAGTTCGGTCTTGACGAAGTTCGAGATTCGGAAGTTCGGGCTGAAGAGAGTTACCGTCTGTCCCTTCTTCCTCTGCTCTCGGCTCAAGTGGCTGTCGTTGTACTGATCACACATAGTGTTTCGACTTAAGCGTAGTAAGGTCTCACTTTCGAATGTAAGGGAAGCTCAAGTAGGAGAGATGTCACCTTGGATTGAATATGCGTGCTCGAGCCCTTGTCATGGGTCCACTTGGAGCTTGGGTAGTCAGTAGGGTCCATGGGAATGAGCGTGGGATGCTCGCATTATAACCCTTTACACGAACTCTTTGTCACCTCCACAACAGAAACATTTCCTTATTCATCTAAGAATAATTTTGACCTTGTCGATGATCCTCTGGATCACTTTTGTACCTGCTGCGGACACGTGGCAAGGCACACATCAGTCTGACACACAACATGGCATACTGTATAGAGCCTATGGCCGAGGCATAGGGGACGACCTTCGTTCCTTTTTTTCTTCTGCCGTGGTCGAGCTTTTAGTCTTACTCAACTTCACACCTTACAACTCAGGCAAGAACTCCTTCTTTGAGTGATCCATTTTGAACTCCTTCAAAATCATGTCGAGGTATGTGCTCTGTGAAAGTCTTATCAGGCGTCTTGATCTATCTCTATAGATCTTGTTGCCCAATATGTAAGCAGCTTTACCCAGGTCTTCCTTAAAAAAACTCCTTTCAAACAACCCTTTATGCTTTCCAGAAATTTTGCGTCATTTCCTATCAACAATATGTCATCCACATATACTTATCGAGAAATGTTGTAGTGCTCCCCTCACTTTCTTGTAAATACAAGTTTCTTGCAAACTTTGCATAAACCAAAAGCTTTGATAACCTCAACAAAGTGTATGTTCCAACTCGAGATGCTTGCTCCGGTCCATAGAAGGATTCTGGAGCTTGCATACCTTTAAGCATCCTTAGGATCGACAAAACCTTACATTTTGTATCACATACAACCTTTCCTCCACGGAAACCATACAACCTTTCCTCCACGAAAACCGTCAAGGAAACTTTGTTTTGACATCCATCGCAAGATGTCGTGATTGAAAATGCAGCAAGTGCTAACATAATTCACTACAAAAAAGACACATCCGTGACATTTTGGGCGAGCAATTTTTTGTCATACATATGACACTTCTATGGCGATAATTGTGACAAAACCGGTATCATCATAGATGTGGTGGGCTCCTACTTCTCGACAAAAATCATGACAGAAAATGGGCTTTTAGTCTGAAGGCGGGCAGCAAGCGCAGCTGCATGACATTCTTTGGGCCATCCATGTGGAAAAAACCGTGGTAGAAGCGAGGGAGAAAAATTTGAGGAGTTGCGGTTCACGATGGGAGGTCGGGGCGGCGTGCAGCGTTTCTCGTGCGTGCAGCGTGTGTCGCGGCGTTAGCTCTAAGCGAAGCGAGTGAGGCGTTGGGCTCTAGCCCGAACGGCGATTACCTTTGCGAGCTCTGGCGTTCTTGAAGCAAAGCGTCGATCGATGGCTGTGTGAACCCGATGGGCGCCTTTGCTCTGCTGCTTGAAGCCGATCGATCTGCCTGCAGGATGAGCGTGGCGTTGCGGAAGTGGATGAGCGATGGCGGTGGCGTTGCCTCACGGATGAGCGAGGAACCCGTGGTGTGGAGGCTGGATGAGCGATGAGGCGGTGGAGGGTGGCCGTGGGCGGTGGCTGTGGAGGGTGGTTGAGCAGGACCCGTGGTGTGGAGGCTGGATGAGCAGTGAGCGGTGGAGGTGCCCGTGGGCAGGTGGTTGAGCGATGGCCGGTGGAGTAAGCGCGGTGGAGGCTGGATGAGCGAGGAGCCGTGGAGGTGGAGGAGGTCGGCGGTGGAGATGAATAGTATCCGTGGAGTCCGTTTGCGATGCATACACCCTCCCCCCCCGTTTCGACCGTGGCGCTCAACTCAAGTCCGTTTAAATCCGTTTTGCGATCGCCACACCCTCCCGATCAACGGGACCCCGTTTACGACCGTAGGAGGTCCGTTTCCTCCGCTTTGCGATCGCGAACCCCTCGATCAGCAGGACCCCATTTGAATGTGGCCGATCGAACACAAGCCGTTTCCTCCGTTGTCGCGATGCGTCGGGCCTCGTTTCCATCGCCTATTCCGTCCAAGCCCTCCCGATGAAACGACCACGCATTCCGTTCCGACCCAGCGGTTGGCTTCCGCGTTCTGTTGCCTCCCGATGAATACCGGCGCATTCTGTTGCCTCCCCATGAACGATGGCGATCTGTTTCTCCTTTCCGACCCAGCCGCGTCGCTTATGCGCGGTAAGCGTTCGAGACCCTGCCCGTATGTACATATGTGGCGTATTTTCTTTCTTGCACCCTCGCCGTTTATGCGTGCGTATCGTGCGGCGCCTCTACGACCGGTATATGCGTACCGTTCGCGACCAGAATGACAGCGCTCGTGCGGCCGGCGAGTGGGTCGGTATCGGGCACTTCCTTACTGCGAAGATGTAGTGGTGGGTCCCAGCAATCGAGGGGTGAATCGTTTTTTTTGCTGGGCGCACTTCCTTGCGTGCGAAGATGTAGCTGGTGGGTCCCGGCGGTCGAAGCGAATCGTTTTTTGCGGGCGCACTTCCTTGCGTGCGAAGATGTAGCTGGTGGGTCCCGGCGATCGAAACATTTTTTAGCGAAATCTGGTGGCCCGTCCGGTGGGTCCCGCTGTCGGTGGAGGAATAATTATATTTGCGGCGTAATAAGGAGGCACTTCCTTGCGGACGCCCGTGGACCAGTGTCGGCCCTCCGCCTGATACTCTTCCGATGGAAGTCGATCGTTTACCACATTGACCACGCGCGGCGAGAGCACCACGGCGGTGGGCGATGGCGAGCCTAGGAAGGGGCGGCGGGCGGGGAAAACGCGGCGGTGGATGCCGCGAAGAGAATCTGCGAGGTGAGCTGCGCGTGACCGAGAATAACGAGGGGTGTGGGTGAGTAGAGGATGGCACGGCTAGCGGTGGGAGTAGTAGGGGTGGTGAGGCCTCTGCGGCATCACTGACCCGGCCACGGGAGGCGGGAGGGCCGGCAGCACGACGGCCCCTTTCTGGTAGTGGAGCATGAAAAAGCACTCTGACCATCGGATGGACATCGTCACGGTCACTAGAGCTAGAGTCGTTCATATTGACTAAGTTGACAAAGCCCTCCGTCCCGTAAACTTAGTAGGCCCACAAGTCAGCCTCCCACCAAGGTGAGTCGGCTAGCGGGGAGTATTCATTTTTGTGTGCATAATAAGGAGGCATTTCCGGTGGGTCGGTGACCCAATGAGGAGCGTTTTTTAAGTGAAATCTGAGACCCTTGGTGGGTTCGGCTATCGGTGGAGGAATCATTATTTCTTGGCGTAATAAGGAGGCATTTTCTGTGTGGGCCCCTCTTGTCGACCTCTTCGATGGCTGTTGTTTGTTGATCATGTTGACTGCGGCCGAGAGCACAAGCGTGGTGGGCGAGGCGGGGCCAGGAAGAACCACCGGGCGGTGAAGCCACGATGATGGATGCCCATCTTGAGGAGAAACGGCAATGGCCCAGTCGACTCTGAGGTGGTAGCGTCGCGGAAAATAACGGGATGTGTGTGTGGTTAGAGGATGGCTGGCGGCAGCCTGACGATACAGGAGGAAGGAGCAGTGTAGTCCCATGGCGCTGGTTTGGGCGGTGGGCGGGAAGATCGAGATTGAAGAAACCGGCGGCCGTTGGATGGACATCTACGGGTTAGGATCCTCTGCGATCTTGTATGATGTTATGCGATCAACGCCATGTGGGACTGGCCCCACATGTCATCGACACTACAGCACCATCGATCTGCGAGAGGATCTCAACTAGCAGTCCTCTGTGTGTTGACTAAGTTGACAAAGCCTTGCGTCTGCGTCAAAAAAATTTAGGACAACGTCATCGTCAAGCCAAGTAGTAGGCCCGAAGTCGACCTCCAAATCATGGAAAACGACATACATGCCCATTAGCCATTATTTTCAATAATTTAAAGCCCATTTGCTAATTCTTAAGGATATTTGAAGCTCATATTCTTTTTATTAGCATTACAGACCATATATTCTAAACCTTTGCTAAAAATTCAACGAAATTTTGCATATTTGGTGAGGTCGAACTCTTTTAATCACGAAATTTGAGTCACGTTAAAAATAGTTTTCAAAAATTATATCAAAATAAAATTAAAAAACAATTCTCCATAAAAAATGAATGAAATTTAGAATCTTAACTAACAAGATGCCCGTTCGTTGCGGAACATGAAGATGCATTTGTATGAGTAGTTTATCTTGTGGGTGAAAAGATGATATTTTAATGTAATTGCCGGTTGGCTTTGGTTTTATAAGAGTAGAGAGTAGAAATCCTGAAAAATGATATTTTAATGCAATTGCGGTTGGCTTTGGTTTAAAATTTACAGCCCATTTCTTACAACTTATAGCCCGTTTTCTAGGGAGGCCCATTTCTTATCCCTCCTCGTCTTGAAAGATTTGCAGCCAGTGAACTGAAAAAACAAGTAGGCCTCGATTTTGGTATTCTCCAAAAAAAACTGGGCTAGCCAATTCAGAAAGAAAAAAAATATCAAGCGGGCTCGCCATGTGCTTAATAAAAGCGTAAGCGTGGGCTAGGCAGACCCAGACCCCTCCGCAGTGTGATTGAGCTCCGTCTCTGGCCTGAAAAACAAGCTGGCGAGCTCTTTGGGTCCACTGGTGTTATCCGCTCGTTGTGTAATTTTCTCGTTTGTTGACTACATTGACAATGGCGTGGAACCTAGTTGTCAAACAATTAGGAGGAAGTATTGTTTTGGCTTGTAATAACGAGGCACACCTTGCGAAATGCAATGACCACTGGTGGGTCCCTCTTGTCGACCTCTCACGTCACAGTCATCTCTGATTCCTCTTGGTTGTTGACCATGTTGACAACACCAGGCGGTGGCGAAAACCTGCGAGCTAACCAAGCGGAGAAACGGCGGCAAGGCCTCGGATGGGAGCGAACAGCAGCCATGAAGATCTTGGCGGTGTAGTGGCGGTCGAGAATCGAGGCAACAACATGCAAGTCAATCATACAAATGGTACAAAAAGCCCAAGGATTAATTGTTCATCAAATTTTTAGACAAAACCCAGATTGAACATGGCGGTAACATCTAATCCGACCACTCTTTTTGCGGTCACAAACAAATGGATCGGTGCGATCCATAAAATCAACATCATGTGCAAAAAAATTTTATTTTAGGATGTCTACAACTTGTTGTAAATAGAAGCCGAAACACGTTTAGAAGCCCATTTGTCCACAAACTTCTTTTTTTGCTGTTCAACATGTTAAGTCCGTGAAATCTCTTGCTGTAAAAATTAAGCCTCATGGACAATAGTAACCTCGCATTCAACGGGAAGAATGTGACAAAGCTTACTGTTTGCTGGTTGGATGCATATCGTCCCATTGTTATTGTCCTCAAGCGAATGTCATGAGAACGAGAAAATCCTTGTGCTTATGCATAGCGGTTGGTTATATGTTTTTGTCCATGTGGTTACGCCTAAGTAGACATGAAGATTGAAAAGCAGTTAAGGTCGAAAAAGAGTATGTCGAAAACGACGGCTGAACAGTTAATTCTAGTACAATATATCACGGGCTTTCAATGTGCATGAAATCATCACCTCTATTTATAAATTCTCCGAGAGATCGAAAGCATCGCAGCAAGCCAATAATTATGTCGAGATCAAAACTATACATTACGATATATATGATCTTGTGAGAATCCGGCAACATTGATAGGCTATCAATGGGCGAACTCTTCATTGAGCATATAACATAATATTAGTACCCAAAGTGTACTCCAATATGATATAAAACTTATGCGCATAAATGAAAAATGCAGCATATGATTACAAATGTGTAGATGATAATATCACGGTACACGAAAAGGTGAGAACCAAACACCAACTCCTTGTGATTATTAAGCGGGTCACGAATTAAACCCAAGGTCTCCGGTTTGGTAGCGAGAGGCAGCGATTATTTGGCGGTGTATAACAATTATGAAGGAGCAACCTTTCAAGTGAAGGGCATCTTCAATGATGAGCTTGTTGTCCTTCAAAACAAATTCAATGCTTTTAAGGTGAGGCGACTTTATTTGGAGACAAGCGATATCCATTTCTATTCCCAAAACAATCGGCAAGCGCTCGAGGCAGGGCAACTTGAGTGGATGATCTTTGTGCGATGAGGCCTCCGACGGATAAACCACCACAAGCGAAAGTTTCTTTAGCGATTGGAATTGGCTTTGTACCGAGATCGTGCGGTAGATGGCACCGGCGAAGGTGGCGGTGTGGAGAGAGGAGGAAAACCGCGAGATGGACAAGCGGTGGTGTGGGCACGAATTCTTGGTATGTTAAGTGGTATGAAACTTTCGTGGTAATGGTAGAACTCAAACTGCTGGAGTTTTCGAATTCGAGGATGTCGATAGCGTCCACCTTGCGGGTATGGACAGCGGTAGCTTGTCGGGATCTCGAGAGGCATTGAATGGGGCCTGCTGGTGAGAAGAGGCGATGGCTCGATGAGATCAAATTCGGGAAGAACGGATGTCGGCGGCGATCGAGATTGAGGCGTGATGCGCCATAGAGCGCTACCGAGTTGAGAGGACTTGTGTGCGGCAGCAATCCTTGGTGGGGAGAAGCGAGATGATCTCCTCAAGGATGGCGTTCGAGAGATCGTGATCACGGTCCACGGAGATTCTACGGTTCCTCGGATCCGGGTGGGGGGGCTCGCCGCTTCTCCCAGCTACAGTCTTGGGATCTACAACCGGCATCGCGTGGCGAGCCTCATCTTCTTGGTATTTGGGGCCTGGCCGACTCCATTTTCCTTGTGGGCGTCGCACCGAGCTCACGGGTTTGAGTAGAGTAGCGAGAGGCAGGCCTAGTGGCGGTGCGAGTGGGGAAGAAGGAGGTGAGGGATTTACGTAGGAGTGGAAGAAGAGGAGCGAGGCGTTTTACATGCAGTGAGGAAGAAGGTGGCGGGGTTTTCTCGGCAGTGAGGAAGATTGGGGAGGCGGGGGATTGGGTGGGGAGGCAGGCGGGAGGCGAGTTGTTCGTGTTTATAAGGCACGCTGCACTAACTACTCGTTTTTTCCCAGAACCGCTCTCTTCTTTTGTGTTCTTTGCATGGTGGCCATGCATGCAGGATGCATGTGCCCGCGGCCCTTTGCATGCGCTGGTTTGTTACTAGGCCTATTTAATAGGGTGGTTATGGAGTAAATTAAGGAGATTTATTTTCTCTGTGTGCATCCACCAAATTAGAGGATCTGATCTTGGATCTGAGACACTCACATTAAACTAACATTCAGGAAGAACAAAAGTTCAACATGTCTATGCATCTCAATGATTCACCATACTATAACCAATATACAAAGCTGTGAGAAGGTGTGGAAATAAAAGAAAATTGGTGATGCTTCTACGAGCAAAGGGCCTCCTGCACACACATTAATTTCTGGGCATGCTTGTTTCTTCTCAATGTTGCGAGCACTTTGAGCATGTTGGCAACTCCACAACTATCTAGCTGCCTCATCTTGCAATTAATCTTTGACACATTTGCAGCAAACACATGAGGCAATAGAGATTACTCAACATGGGTCCATATTATGCAGTTCCACGATATCCTATTCATTGTCACGAATCTGAAAAGATAGGAAAAGCAGTAGCTATACTTAGCGGTGTTGCAAAACAGTAGCACATATCAATAGCTCGGCATGACAAAACACGATCATGCGGGCGAAGGGATCTTGACCTGCACGAGGAAGATTACATATAATTTCATAAGTCCTTGGTTGATTTCCACCTTGGCTGCCTGCTTGTTTGCTCCTCCGGACATGGCAGGATCGTTCCACCGCATTCAGCAAGTGAGCGTATGAATAAGCTAATTTCATCTTGCGGTGGTCATTGTACCTGAATTCGAATGTAGGAATACCTAGAGCACCATGAGGTTAGGTGACAGCAGGTAGATGCAGCCATATAAATTTTGTGTGGTGCTACCAAAATTGAGGTTTGTATCCCTTCCGTTATGAGAATTCTTCTTGAAGTTGGTAGAATGTAATGACTTGTTCTTTGCATCAAACTTCCCTTTCCCTGAGATTTGTTCTTGTTGTTTTGGGGCTGGTTGGGCTGGAAGTTCTTCTCATGTACCATGTGGGCACTAGAAGCTCCCTCGGCGACCCGAGCACGTGTGTCTTTGCTCTCGCCTTCTCCTCAAAATCAAGAGTGCTAATGAGATCCAAAACAGAAAACTCATGTCTCTTGTTTTTAGGAGAAGTAGCAAAATCGTTCCACGAAGGTGGAAGCTTAGCAATGATGGTCCAAGCAACAAATTTGTCGACAACACACTTAAAGTACTCAAGTTCCTTAGAGTGGCTGTATCTCATGAGTCGTTGAACAACGAGTGCTCATCGATTATCTTGTAGTCCGAAATTGCTCCATGGCGTACAACTCGTTGCGGCCGCCAGGAGCCCCAAGCGTGGCCTCGGCGCAGCCCATGTCTTTGCATTTGTCAAACAACATATATGAATCCACAATGGAATCGTCAAGAACACTTTCAGTGAGGCGGCTTTGAAGAGGGTATCCATGTTACGAAAAGCTTCCTGCTGTGTAGGATAAGATCGCCCTCGGGCTTACCCTTAGTGGCGTCATAGCAGCACATGATCTGAAACCAATATACTTCTCTTGTGCATACCTTTTATATTGCCCCCCTTAAAGTAAGGCGGCTTCAAAAGCGCAGAAAAACAACTCGGAGTAAATTGCACGTGATCAGGTTTTGGATTGGATTGTTGAATATATGAGCAATTTAGTATGAGATTTAATCCGAATCAGCGATAAATAGATCATGCGACAATTGCAAACATCAAAGTAATGATCTGAGACTAAACCGGGAGGATGAGAATCACATCTTTCTCTTTGCGGGAGGCAGAACCGATGTGGTTGATGTTGTCACTCATGTCGTTGATGAAGAGGTTCTGAGAGGTCGGGGAAGAAGGTTGTCGTTGAGGAAGTAATATCGGCAGCGATCACGAGGAGTGTGCACCCCAAAAACCTGATCGCCCCTCTCCCGTCTGGGATCACGAAAGTCGGGGTTGGAGGCTCTTGTCCCTTCTCGCGGTGCACACGGAAGGAGGCAGGAGAAGAATGCGTGTGGCGCTAAGATGCTGGAGCAGTGCGAAACCATATGATCTGGGCGGCTAGGGTAGAGCATGTCGGTCGGAGTATAATAGTAGGCCTTTGGCCCCAAACCCCGTCCAAGTCAATAATAGCTCAAAAAAAGTCAACAATAGCCCCACCAAGGTTTGTCTAAAAAAGGAGTAATTAAAGGCGTCTGTTAGTCCCTTTAGTATAAATACAATATCATTAATAATGGCCCTATGATTGTCAAAACCGGCGGATCTCGAGTAAAGGGTCCCAAAGCTGTGTGTCTAGGCGGATGGTAGCAGGAGACAAGGGACACGATGTTTTACCGAGTTGGGGCCCTCTTGATGGAGGTAAAACCCTCGTCCTGCTTGATTAATATTGTTGATGTGTGTTACAAGAGTGGATCTACCACGAGATCAAAGAGGCTAAACCCTAGAAGCTAGCCTATGGTATGATTGTTGTTAGTCCTATGGACTAAAGCCATCCGGTTTATATAGGCACGGAGAGGGCTAGGGTTACACAAAAGTCGGTTACAAAGGTAGGAGATCTACATATCCGTATCGCCAAGATTGCCTTCCATGCCAAGGAAAGTCCCATCGGACACGGGGCGAAGTCTTCAATCTTGTATCTTCATAGTCTTGGAGTCGGCCGATGATGATAGTTCGGCTATCCGGACACCCCTAGTCCGGAACTCCTCGGTAGCCCCTGAACCAGGCTTCAATGACAGCGAGTCCGTGGCGCATGTTGTCTTCGGCATTGCAAAGGCGGGTTCTTCCTCTAAACAATTTATAGAAGATTGTGAACACCAGGATAGTGTCCGGCTCTGCAAAAAAAGTCCACATACCACCGTAGAGAGAATAATATTACACAAGATCAATCTGTGGCGTGATACGTGGCGTGGCGTCGTACCACTACCAAGCCTTTACTCAAATTGTTTTATTGTTCCACCTCGGTAGCGTTTAGCGGCGGTTTCCTTAGCACGTCTTGTCGAAGCATAGATCGTGTTCCCCTTATTCGAGATTCCCATCAATACGGACGTGGGTAACCCAGCAGTGCCATCGATTGTGGCGCAGGAGATAGCGAGTTTTACCGGGCGGTGGGGACATATGTTTTTGTCCGCCCATATAAGGGATAAAGATCCAACCCTTTTACACTGCACCTTCTTCCTCCTTGGCTTATCCATCTCCATGAACTCGAGCTCCAGCGCCCAAGTCCGCACTTCTCACCTCAACCTTCTCCAACTATGTCGGGAGGCGGGAGGCAAGTGGATGGCCTCCTCCATCACGGAGGGCAGATCCAGAAGCTTCTTGTGACGCGGATATTGTCCGGCAACATCGCGCATCAGCTCCCGACGAGGAGAGCTCGTCCCCAACCCGGGCCCCATGAGAGGGTAGTATTTCTTCCCCATTTCCTCCACGGACTGGGCTTCCGCTTCATCCCTTTTCAGGGGCTCATGTTCTACTCGGCCTAGATTTCCATGATCGGCCCGAATTTCATCCTCAACATCTCGGCGTTTATAAATGGTGTGTGAGAACCTTCCTCTGCATCAGCCCCGCCCGACTTGTGGCTCAAGACCTTGATGTCAAGCGAAGGTTGTGAAGAACAGCAAAGCGGGCCGGAGGCGCCATGGTGGGCAGGATGTCCCACATTCACGTGGGTGGAGGGCACTTTCGTGGAAACCATCAAGGGTGGCAATCCGGGTGGTTCTACATCACGAGCAGCGTGACCCTGATTGGGCGGCGACCCCGGTTTAGATCTGGCATCCTACGGCTCACCTCTGGAAAGAGTGGCGGTTGAGGGATCGGAGCTGTTGGACTCAAGCTGTTTCGAAGTGGTGGACAAAGCTCAAGCTTGTCAGCGTAGTCAGGTCATGCTCATCCGCGGATTCTCCGTGCCGTGACAGGGCTTCAACATGTGGGAGTTTGATCCGGCGCAGCACGGACCACTGGCAGGCTCTTGACACTACGTGCGAAGATGTGCGGAAGGTCTTGTTCAAGGCGCCGCAGCTCCGCATCCGCTACCGAAGATCGGATTTCACTGCATGGCGTCCGGTGGCGAGGTAAGTGATTTCACCACTTATTTTCCATAGTTTGGTTCTATGTGGGATCTAAACTCCTTTACCTTTGACACGCATGGCTGGCGAAGGCGAGCAGACTATCTGTCGGCCCCATTGACGAGAGGACCCGGCGGACGCCCGCCCTAAGGGGCTCTTGGCTCGGCACCTCACGTGGTGCGGAGAAAGAAAACCAGAAAGGCGGCCCACGAGGGACTCGGAAGAGTTCCGTTTTCAGGTGCTATCGGATGATGAATCCAGGCCGACTCCTCCACCAAGGCGAGGAGGAGAAGAAAGCCTCTCCCCGGTGAAGAGGGAAGAAAGGAAGGCCTCCCAACAAAGGGAGGCGAAGAATCAGAAGGAAAAACTCTTCCCCGGACTGCTCCATAGCGCCGATGGCAGCGATGAGGCTGGCCTCCAAGGGCCAAGCCCTTTGGCGAATCGTAAAGTATCCGGACTCTGAATAACTTCAAGGTTTTTCTTTTCGCCACATAATGTCTTTCTAATGCGCATACAACCCTGCAGTCCACCCAAGGATGATCTTCCCGTTTAAATCGGCGGGTCCTTGGGTGCATCGGATATAGATTCCCTTCGCCTGCCTCCACCCGTGCGCGGACAACGCCGAGTGGGATCGAAAAGGACCCACCGGAGGAGGAGCCGGAGGTGTCACAGGACACCCTCCGGACTTTACCGGACTCAGCCGGAGGCCACGGTGGCTCCGAGTCCGTGAGCGACCCCGTAAGAAGGGCAAGACGCTGACGCCGGCTGCCTCCGTCAACGGAGTGCGGATAATTCTTTGGGCGCTCAGCGGCGCCTCCATCAAAAGAACACCGCCTTTATTATGAGTGCGGTGATTGAAAGGTTCAGCTTCGCCAGGCGGGCTGACCGAAGCTTCTTGACAACCTTCTAAGAGGCTTTGAGGTAAAATTTCAATATATGTAAAATGGTACCGCATAGATAGTAGCCCACGATGCTCGGTTCGGTGTTGGAAAGAAAAGCGGATGAGGATCTTTAGAAAAGATAAGCGAGAGTCATAAAAATATGTCAATATGGGATTGCGGTTTGTCTTTCTTGACCTCCGCCCTTAGCCAGCTGCGGAGGTCAATACTGAAGGAAAACCTCGGCGGTCCGAGCAGGCTCGGCCATGCCAAGCAGCTCGAGGAAAAGAAGGTGAGTAATACCTTATGAAAATTGTACCTTCTGAGAAAAGGATTTGGTTGCAAGAAAAATGACAAGGATAACATGGGTATTGTAGGGGCCACTAATGAGGTGGCGACCACGAAGGAGAAGCGGTGGCGCCTTGAGCGTAATCTGACATGAGATATTGACCAGCGAGAGAGAAGCGAGGTAGCGGTGGTGGAGAATGCAACAAAACTCGAGGATCTTGTGAAAAAACATGAGAGCTTGGGCGTGACTCAAAGACTTCGAGTCACGAGCTTAGCGGCTCTTGAGAGTGCCAAAGCCGCTAAGGCGAAGCCTTCAAGGCCCTCCGAGGAGATTGGGCGGTGAAGAAAATAGCAGCAGGTAAGGCATTTTTCATGCAAAGTAAGCATGTGAGTGTTAATTACCTTGCTTACCGGTCGGAGCTCTCGGGGGCGTTCGCGAGATCTTCCTGTAGCGTGTCCGATGCTGCCGCATTTCTACGGGCGAGGAGGGGCTCGGCGGAGAAAGGTCTTACGGTCTCGGTATCTTGAGGCGGACATCCAGTGCTTATAGCGACCGGTGAAGCGCTGGTCGAGCTCCTAAAGCGGCCGAACAGGCCATGAAGGGCCTCATAGTTGGTGTGGCCTAAGGAGGCCATGCCTAGGAGCTACTTGACCTGGTCTGGTGGTGATGCATGCGTGCCCGTGGGTAGAAGTCATCAAGCATTCGCTTGTATTGAGGGTGCTCGTCGGGCCCTTGCCGCAAAAGTGCACTAGGGCAAGATGGAAGCCCGAAGCTCGTGACGGACCGCCACGGAGGGCAAGGAGCATCATACGCCGAGATGTATTATAAGAGTGTCTTTGAAGGGCACCGCACTATTGCGGTGAGTGCTCAAAGATGTAATATTTGAGTAGACTTCGCATTTTGTTATCTGCTTGCTGAAAACTTAGTTCATATCGCTAAGCAAGCTTGTTAATTTAAAATATTACCTTACGTGCGGCTGTTTATCAAATCGAGAGATGGCAAGTCGTCGGCTTGACCCCATGCCACAGTCTTTGGGGTGTTCGGGATAAACTTGGCGCTCTTGTTCCCATTTTGGGTCCATCTGGGGCGCTCAACACAGCCGAACAAAGGCAATCAGACTTATAATGCTTGAACACTCTCCTTAGCCATAGAATTCTATAATTTTAAATTTATGAAGCCCTAGTCTTGGAAGGCGAATTTGGGGCGCTATCCGCGGCTTGGCGGACAGTATCCGGCTCCTCGCTCTAAGCGGCATAAGTCTTTAGGACTACTTAAAAACCTCTCGAACAGCGACCGGCTCTCGCCTCATCATAGCGGTCAGTTTAGCTTTCTCCAGGCGTTAACCCGGCTCAAGCTGAGGCGGAATCGCGATGGTTCTCCCAGTGCTACCTTAGCCGATATAGCGGGCGTAAGGTACCAAAAGCGTGGGGCAGGCAAGCCCAACTATTGACCCAAGACATGATTGAACCCGATGCATATAGTGCTATAAGTTCGGGTGCCGCACTTGTGAAAGTGTTAGGACTTCATCATACCATAATCACGGGAAACATAAGCCCTGGTGTATATTAGCCGTACCAAAGTGTCACGGATGCAACATCTAAGTAAATGAGCGTATGTATGAAAAAGAAATGCAATTATAAGCAAAAAGGTGCTGCATTGTTTTATTCAATAAGTGTTGCTTTCTGAATGCGAGCGATACAAAAGAGTCACGATAAGCAAGGTATGGGACTGTTAAACATGTCCCCCTCGAGAGTAGGCTGCAGATTGGTGTATAAAAATGCTCGTAATGGAGACCACACTGTATATTCGTTGTAGCCTTTATCCTTCACAGGCTGTTGCATCATGAGTTGGCGGTCTGCTGCTTGGACGGAACCTCGACAAGCGAGTCACTGTGGGTAAAAAAGTAAAAGGTAAAAAAAAAAGAAAAGGAGCGACACACTTGAGAGCCCTTGGTGTGGTTGAGCCCTTGATCTGGGTTTATCGTGGTCGTGCCCCTCTCCCCATGCCCATGGTATCTTGAGGCGTAATGGGTGTGCGAAGGACCTGCTGACATTTCGCGGGAGCTGGGGTTGGGGCCGCCTTGCCTCTGGCGTGCTCGGGCGATGCCAGGTGGTCTTGTTGTAAGTTACTTGGTAGCCGCAAAGCTGTGTCCGGCAGCTTAGGCGGACTCGAAATGCCTTAGAGGCTGCATTGCGCCACGCAAGAGCGGCTGTATGTTCCTCCGTGCGGGAAGATGTTGATGTTTCCGTTGGCCGTGATGACTCCTCGGGGCCTGGCATCTTGAGCTTGAGGTATCGTGAAGTGCGGCACGCGTTGAACTTTGCAAGCAGCGATGCGTTCAGAACAAGGCATGATAGCGCTGCGGAGCGGGACTATGTCGAAGATTAACTCCTCGCGCCGAAATTATCCGGGATCAAAGACCACTTCGTGTAATTGAGCACCTGTACAATTGGCTTCTACACAGTATGGCGCCTTTAAAGGTCGTTTTGGTAGGTTTAATCCTTGAGGGTCTATGCCCATTTTGCTGCTTGTATCTGGTAAAAGCAGGTTCGAGCTCTCTCGCCGCAAATCCATCGGGACTACGGTTAGAGTGAAATCCATCGGCGATTGGGTCTAAGACCGGTCTGGCCGAATCAGCCGTGGCGGATCTGGTGGGGTGGTCCCTTACATCCAAAAGTGATCGGGCGGGGAGGACCATTGATTGAACTTGAATGGCCCGGCTCCATCAGCGTGGAGACATCCACGAGTGCGCTTCCGCTCCCTTTTGGGTATGTCGTTGTGTATATCATGTTCACCGTCCACACGTGAGAAACCCATACATCCTCTATTGTTGGCGGTCGGGTCTCGTCCTCGTCATCGCTATACAGCCCCTTGTCATTGTTTTGACAATTAACTTGCCTGCACTGTGAATACCCAACAGTCCTGTTGGTGTGGTTAATGGCTTTTGAAGTCTTAGTGTATCGCTGTGATCGAGTATTCGGTCCAAATTGGGCCGGACCGGAGTAGTTCTTTTGAATGGCTTTTCGCTGACCAGGTTTAGAGCCTCACGAATCCGGCATTGATTGCCGTATCCTCAATATTATGGCCGTTAATGCGGCGTTTGTTTTATTCTGCCGCGGCCTGCCATTTGGTCCTTGAAGTCGGACTGCAGGAATTTTCTTTGAGGTTGTTGCTGCGTGCTAGCCAGCTGTCCTCACCAGTGAAGCGGGTCATGAAGTGATGTGAGGGCTGCCATGGATTTCGGCTTTTCTGTCCTAGGTGCGGGGCAAGCCACTCGTCGCGGATGTTATGCTTGAAGGCGCGAGGGCCTCGCATCCGGACGGTCGGCGATTTGGTTTTCTTGGTTAGAACCGTGTCCAAAATTGTCTAGCCGATTTGTCATTGCTGAATTATGTGGCTTAGGTCATCGGCGTCGGTGGTGTTACATACATAAGTGCCCTAGAAGTTATCGAGGAATCGGCTTCCGAGGTCCTCCCAACTCCCAATTGACTCTGGCGGCAAGCTGTTGAGCCAATGTCGGGCTGGTCCTTTAAGCAGGGGAGGTATTTGATGGCGTGAAGATCGCTACTGCCAGGGCCATGTGGATGTGAAGGAGATAGTCTTGATCCAAACCGCGGGGTCTGTTGTGCCATCATAGGATTCAATATTAGCGTGTTTAAACCCTTGATTTGATGATCCATTACTTAATCGCATGAAGCATAGTGGGTGTCTTGGCGCCTCATGTCTTTGGCGATATCACGGCCAGAGCTCAAAGAAACTTTAATGCTGTTTTGTTCGGCCCGGCGAACTTCTGTGTCCGTATGACGGCTGTAAATCACGTGCCGTAGGGCAGCCCATAGCGATCCATAGAATCGATCTTGTTAGTCTTGCCTTGTCCTCCAATATATCCCTGAATCGGGGCGTTCCCTATGACCGTTGTGCTTTTACAAGCGTCTGCCGAGTGCGGTTCTAGTGAAGGGCCTAGAGGCCTCTGCTGTCACTTAACCAAGGGGTGGTCGGTCAGCCGTATTGTCTCCCACGGTGATGCGGGTTCGTAAGCCTCCTCTCATCTAATCAGGAGCAGCTTGCGTTTAGGGTAGCTTTGGAGGCGTTGAGCTCATGCTCTTAGACCACGAGGACTTGATCCATCTATCGGCTATGAGACTGATCAGCTCTAAGTTGTTGTTGCTTTTTCTTGAGGCTGTTCGCGTGGCATAGCCCTGTAAAAGCAGCTCTTGTTCGGCCAGGATCCTCGAGCACTGACAATTCATCGTCGTCGAGCTTGCCGTCTCCGGAGGAGGCATATAATCCTCTACCTCTTCTTGCCGCTCTCGTGAGGCTGGCGTCTCCCATCCTCTAGCGCTGGATCTTCTTTGGAGTGGATTGTCTTGACCTTTGTCCGGTGTATTGTTATCTCCGGTGCGGAATCTTCATTCTTGCTATGGCGGGATTTAAAGCGGCTCGGCAGCTTGGTAACAGGCTGTTTCTTGGAGGGTCATCCTCCTCTGTTCATCGCCATTCCATCCTTTGGGATATCCACCATGTATATGTCATATGATGAGGTGGCTTTCCGGTGCCAGTGGCGCTGGTTCTTGTTAAATCTCCGGCATCGTCGTCCATACCGTCGATGTCTTGAATCGTAGTCTAACATGTCGGTTAGATAAATCGGCAAGCGGCTACAAAGTGGGTGGTGGGTGGGCTTTGAATTTCTTCGTTGTTCGCATCAACCGTCACGACCGCGATCCGGCGGGGCTCTCGATATGAGAGGTACTTTAGCGAACTCAAGATGTCTCAAAAGGTGAGAGTTGAAAGATGTCCGCTGCGGTGAACTCCATGACCGGCGCCCAATCGGATTCGATCGGAGGGCGCGGGAGGTTCGAAATCCGACAAAAGTCCGGCACCTCAGGTCATGAGCTTTATGAGGACAAGATCGGTGTTAGCTCTATCGCCGTAGAGGTTGCAGCCCGGCGGTGTCTAGCCATCCGTCCCGATCTGCGCCGGCTCGAATTGAAGATCGGAGGCGGGTTAGTCTTGACCTCCAGAAGTCTTGTCCGGTGCGAGCTAAATCATGCTTTCGCCCGTGGCGGTCGCGGCCGCTTTCGGTGTGGCTCGACTCCATCAGGATCAGTCCCGCGGATGTCGGCCGTGAAGTTCAAACTTCAAATCTGACTGGCGGCGGGCGTAACTTCGATCTGCTCGGATGGCCAGCGAATCGGCCCTTGATCGCGGCTTCGCCGAATCGAAGATCTGTCAGGGGAAAAGTCTCACCTGGACGGCGTCGTTGATGATGGTCGAAGAAGCCATCGAGCCTATCGGTGGCGACACGGAGGAACTCTCAATGAAAGCACCAATGTCGGTGTCAAAACCGGCGGATCTCGGGTAGGGGATCGAGCGTGCGTCTAGGCGGATGGTAACGGAGACAAAGGGACGCGATGTTTTACCCGGAGTTGGGCCCTCTTGATGGAGGTAAAACCCTATGTCACCTTGATTAATATTGATGATGTGTGTTACAGAAGTGGATCTACCACGAGATCAAAAGGCTAAACCTAGAAGCTAGCCTATGGTATGATTGATGTTAGATCCTATGGACTAAAGCCATCCGGTTTATATAGGCACCGAGAGAGGGCTAGGGTTACACAAAGTCGGTTACAAAGGTAGGAGATCTACATATCAAGTATGTCGTAAGCTTGCCTTCCACGCCAAGAAAGTCCCATCCGGACATGGGGCCGAAGTCTTCAATCTTGTATCTTCATAGTCTTGGAGTCGGCCGATGATGATAGTTAACTATCAGGACACCCCTATTAAACTCCCTCGGCCCCACCTTTTGTCTCACAAAGTAGAGTATGTTGGAGTACAACCGGCTACGTTTACAATCCGCTTCTCTTCTCTCTCCTTCATCTAAGCACAAATACTATATTTAAATCCTTATAGCCTGCTTATGTCATCTAATTATAGTAGTACTTGCTCTAAAGTTACTATCCTTTGTGTAGTCTGAAATGCAGGCGTGCGTGCAGCGGTGCCCTCGCTCGGTGCCGCTTCAGCAGCGGAGGCAGTGAGAGGTCGTGTCGCCTGACTTGCCATCAATGTGGGGCGGTGGGCTCGGTGGCGCCAGGCGGGAGCCTTGGGGGAGGAGGGTTTTGTTGGGCCAAGAAGGTGAGAAGCCAACTTGGGATCGGTCGGACGGGGAAATATCATGTGCTCCCATACTGCGCATATGACACTAGTGTATGTTACTACTCCCTCCTTTCCGGTTTATAGAGATGTTTAGAGTAACATAGTAATATGTTCTGATACAAATTACTCCCACTATGACCAGCCTTGGCCTCTCCAGTGCTCCACCATGTATAGCTGCTAAGCACTACGTAGGCATAAAATATGATGTGGCACCAATAAACTAAGCACCTATGCATTGAACACTTGAGTTACTAAGCCATTTAATGCACTTAGCACCTCATCTAAAGAGCATTAATAGTATAGCCAGCTTCTGGCTATAAGCCTACAACCCATCTTATAGTCAACATGTACTACAAAGTGCCTAGGAGCACGTGCTAGAGCTGGCTCTTCACGAAAGCCCTTACCTTCTCTCTCCTCTTCTCTTTCCTCCAACTAAGCGAGAAATATCTTGTCTGTTTATTCCTTATAGCCCGCTGACTCAGCTCTATTGTACTTGCTCTAAGCACATCTAAGCACACTAGCACCCCTTGACCGTGGACCTTGGCGGTGTCGTCACCTTGTGTCTCATAATTTTCCTCGTCATCATCTGGGTCCTAGAAGATCTCACCCACATCATCATTAGCATGCAGCCGCCTTGATAGACAACGTGGGCGAGAAGGAGTAGAAGCGGGGGCGCACCACCACCACGTCGTGGGCACTCCGTATGTGCTCGTGTAATGCGTGCAGCGTGCGTGTTTTTCCATCGGTGCTAGCTCTAAGGCGAGGCTGCGGTCGTCTTCGTCTCCGACTAGTAGTTGAGCAGCGGCGGCAAAGAGGTGCTGCAAGAGATGCGTATGCGCCGTTGCGTCTGAGCTTCGCCGTATACGACGAACGGACGTCGCCGCGGATGGCGCGCGCCTCCATGCAGCGAGTGTGTGCGCATGCATGTGTTATTCACGTGCATTCTGCGGCGGCGTGTGTGCATGCGCGTCTTGTGTACGTGCGTTGTGTGCTCCATGTTGTGCGTGTATGTGCATGAGTTGGATCGGATGGAGTTAGTCGTTAAACTTGTGTACATATTTTAGAGTGTAGATTCACTCATTTTGTTTCGATATGTAGTCCCTTATTGAAATATCTAAAAGACTTATATTTGGGAGCGGAGGGTATAAAACATCTTCAACTTAGCATCTTGATGTACCGTTTCTAGTGGTTAGCGAAAAGTTCATGTTCTTTTAGTTGTTTATAGGTGGGTGGGCGGCAAAAACAGGGAAAAGCGCAAGGTTCCTTGCGGGCGCTCCACATGAGTTCCTTGCTCCTCCTCGGTCGTCGGGAATCTATGCTCTTCAACTCTTTTCTTTTCGTGAGCTTTGTTCATCCTTTTCCCAACCAGCGAGACATCTAGCATCAAGGTGCGCGTGTCATGCAAGAAAATGGAATAATCGGATAAGCGGTGCGTAAGTGAGTCGTCTTGGGAAGCGGAAACCCTTTTCCGTAAGTGAGTCGTGCGCCGATGGCACCTCGCAATATTTTTCTCCTCGATGTACGTGAATGGCATGTGAATAGTGCACGTACTCAACGACGAACGCGGGATGGTAGCAATGACATGGTCAGCCCTTTTTGGAGAGAGTATGTACTACTAGTAAATAACTTTGATGTGTCCGTCAACTCATGAGCGACGAGAAGCTTGATTCGCCTTCTCCCTACATGCCAGCAGCGCGTGTGCGGTGGCTCATAACCTGAGGAGAAACTTTTGCCTAGCGGTGGGCGTCAGCAGTTCATTTGGTGTCAGTTGCGGAAGCACTCTTGTAGAACCATCGACTTCGGAAGAGGCGAAGAGCCAAGCGCAAGGTCACCTACTAACCTTAGGCTAGGCGTAGTGGGAGTAACATAAGTAGAGGTACCTCCTTTTTATTCTAGAAACAACCACCGCGAATATCAAGGTCTTTGATTCGTAGAACAAATTTCCTGCGATCCGTGCTCAGCCTCCTCTATCTCTCTTCTCAGCCAGCCCGGTAGTGGCCTTGGAGCCCATCGTCTGTTTGCTCACATGCGGCCCCACATGTCGGTGAAAGCATAAGAGGACCCACTGAACCTGCACATCTTTCACCTCGGCGTCTTGGTGATGAAAAACAAATCAAGAAAGATCTTGGTGGCGCTTTTGGAGTTACTCAAGAGTAGTAAGATTCTATTCTGAGTTTAACCCAAGATGCACATCTCGTGGCTTCAACTTATCAACTACCACTCTATTTTCTTTCATGACACGACACGGATCTTGGATGTCCCGTGTCGGCAAAGGAGGAAGAACCCGACCAAATCTTGGTTGTGCTCTCGGATTAGACTAGTTGTGTTAACTTAAAAAATTAATGTGTACTCCCTCCGTTCCAAAATACTTGACTTCCATTTGTCCAAAAATGGATGTGCCTATATACTAAAACATGTCTAGATACATATATATTTTGACAAATACTACCTCCGTCCGGGTTTATTGGTCCCCAATATATTTCGTGCCAAATTTTGACCATAGATTAAACTAACAAAATGTTTACGCATGTCACCAAACATTATATTTTTGAAAACTATGTTCAAATACGAATCCAATGAGATAATTTTTCTTGACATGCATTAACATTTTGTTAGTTAAATCTTTAGTCAAAATTTGACACAAACTACAAAGGGGACCTATAAACCAGGGACGGAGGTAGTGAAACGGAGGAGTAGAATGGATGCAAGTT
>JAHIAM010005359.1:0-39846 GCA_021605205.1 Aegilops longissima
GTTGCATTGGGTCAGCGACATACGGGCCCAGCGATGTCTTGGCCCACATGTGGTGATGCAACTGAACCTACTGAATTAAGTCATTGCAGCTCGATCCATATCTTACGTAGGTGTGCCATTGCTGCTATAAATCTGCGCCTCCCACGAAATCGCTATCTCCTCCCCTCACATTCCGTTCATCGCTATCTCCCCCTCCTCTCCGTCGACCACCATGGCGCCGCCTCCCAAGCCCTAAGGCCCCTCGCTGCACCTTGCGAGCGGTCCGCAGTCGCCGTTCCGTTCCTCGCCGCCACTAATCGAGAAGGGCGTCGATGTTCGCTCCTACGCCGCTTCGTGACAGCGTCGCCGTTCTATTCCTCCGCCACTAGTCGAGGAGGCGCGTCGGCGTTCGCTCCTCGCCGCGTCACGCGATCGCCGTTCCGTTCCTCGCCGCCACTAGTCGAGAGGACATGTCGGCGTTCGCTCCTCGCCGCTGACGTGTCGAGGTGGGCGCGTCGGCGTTCCCAATCTCCCGGCACGTGCGTCGGAGGGCCAGCCGGCTCCCGCTTCTGAGGAAAGCGCGCGCGCTGCCGAACCCCAGCCTTGAGCTTTGGCAAGAAATGGATGTCGCCTTGTGGGAGGCTTTGCCTCCGAAGCGCCAAAAAATAAGCGGAGAAAGAAGGCGAGGAAAGCGCGCGTGCAAAAAGCTACAGGAGATCTATGTTGCGTCCGAGAGTCAAGCAATTGGTTCTTTGGCGGAAGGCTCGTGCAAGGGCCGTGAGGGTGGCGGAGGGCGCGTGCGGCCGCCGCGAGTGCGAGTCGGACCCAAAGCGCCTCATCTCGCTTGGCGGTACATGGACAGTGCGCTTCCAGCCAGAGAGTACTGTTGGCGTCGGATCACCAAACCGGTGAGATCGTGCTGCGCCCGCCCGGCAAGCCGCCAATCAGCACCTCACGAGTTGCGAGGCTGAGGAAGAAGCGTTGTGTCGGCGGCTGGGAAGCGGCAGCGCCGAGGGCACTCGTGGGCGCCGCATAGCGCTCTGCGGCCGCCGTGGCTTTAGGAGGAGTATAATTTTTGTTTAGTAAAGCGATCTCATTAGTTTTGGGGCGCAAATGATAAATCGAGCGTTCAGGAATTTTTAGCGTCCTTAATTAAGTATGTAAAGGAAAGTTTGGAAGCGTTGTGTATTATTACGCATTTTGCAAATGCGTGCATATAGCACAAACTTTACTATAGACTATCGGACTACGTCTCTCGATATATGCTTACGGACTTTTCTACTCCTCCGTCCAGGTCAATAAGTCATCTTTGGTTGTGCGGTGACCAAGAAGGAGGAAGATTTGTACACCTAGGCGGAGGAGTACTACTATTACTTATATGCGTGCAAATGCACGTTTAAACATTCTGATGAGGTTTTTGTAAAAAGTAGAAAAACAGCACTAGTCAAGCTTGTGAAGCGATTCCAGCGTGAGTACTACTACTAGTAAGTACCGGGGCCGATTCTTTTAGGCTTCTAGATTAGTAATCCCATAACTACTACCCGTCCTGGTTTATGGTCCCCATTGTAATTTGTATCAAATTTTGATCATAAATTTAACTAATGAAATGTTAGTGCATGTCACATGCACTACCCCATCCGTCTAGGTGAGTAAGTCATCTTAGGCTGTGCATCGTGACCAAGGAGAAGGAGAAAACGAGAAACATTAATGTTTATTTTCTAATTAATAGTATTGCATGCAATGAACTAACCACTGCATGTCATGTTTGATATCTCAAGTCATTAAAAGCATGCACACTCTTTATCTCTTATTGGTTGATATGTCAAGAAACAAGAAACGAGGTAGAAGTTAATGCACTGCGCGCCTAAGTGTTTTGGGATTATTTGGTTTCGTAAGATGACTTACACACCTAGATGCAGCGCCTAAGTGTTTTGAGTAACATTTTATCAGTTAAATCTTTGGTCAAATTTAGCACAAATTACAATGGTGAGGAATAAACCAGGCCGGAGTAGTAGTTTAGAAGCCTAAATAAATGAGTGAGGCGCCTTATTGTTACTCTCCTTGTGACTAGTCTTGTGGGAAAAGCTGGGAAAGCATAAAAGACAGCCCTAGGAGTAGTAGCTAGGGATCGAGTGTGGGAGATGAGCAGGAGAAAGTAAATCTGAGAGATGAAATGCAAAAAAGGCGGAGGGATGTGATGGTTGCTTGTCCGTTTATTTTACCAGGCCACTTATTCTTGGGAGTGGTTGGGTTTTGTGATATGGTGGCTTCTTGCCGCGCCACAGGTGAGGTGTGACTCCCGTGCAGCGCCGCCCTCTACACTTGTACTACATCGGTCGTGGTTTATTAGTCCCCATTGAATTTGTTGAAGATTTAATGACAAAATGTTAGTGCATGTCAACAAAAACTATATCGTTGGATTCATATTTGAACATAGTTTTGAATGATATAATTTTAGGTGACATGCATCGATATTATCGTACTATATATAATGTTAGTTCAATTTTGGTCGTACTAATCTATAGTAGTAAGGTGCCGTCGTTGCACGAAGAGTGAAATGCATTGATCGGGGTGTTGTTTATTTTGACAAAGGATGTGGGGGTCATCTCATGTATAGCAGTGTCGATAGGTTTCTTGGATATTATCTCATCTCTAGAGCTCACAAACATCCGGGTGAAATAGATAAAAAATGTATCTTTTGCAAACAAAAGCGTTCAACTGTTCAACCTGCATCCAAAACTTGTGAAGAAATAACACTTATTGTGCTTTGCAAGAAATGATCTTTAAAATTAGTTTTTGAGTATCGATTGTTATACATGTTGGCTCGAGATGACATGGCACTTTCTTATAGTCAACAGTTGGCTATACTATTAAGTAATATTAACCATGCCCTTATACACCTAGGCGGAGGATTAAATCGGGATGACTTGCAAGAGGCGGAGGAGATGTAAGAAATGGTTCATCGTAAGTCTTTCACCGATCTTGTAGTAAAATTCATACATGGAAGATTCTAGACTAAACCATAGCGGATACACTTTTATTCATCGCGATACTCCAATAGAGCAAGATCCTGCATGGAAGTCTCCACATGCTTAGACAGTGGATTACATTGGCGAAGACTAATGATCAACATTTAACTTGATAATGCGTATTTTTTAGAAGAACAGGAGGCTCCTCCCGGTTCCATTATCAAATGAAACCCAAAGTGTCTTACATCAGCTCCTTTGAGAGGAGCAGTTCAAAGGAAGGACTGCGTGAAAGCCACTCAAGTTTAACGACAAGCTTACAGAATCAAAAGCGGCAAAGACCACGGGCCATAGCGCCCACACACACACTACATGTTTTCTAAGTGCACTTGATAATGCGTATGTCGGTGAACCTCCTTGGAGTCCCGTGCACCGGTCGGCGGGTAAAGGATAGAGCGGATGCCATGGGTTTCCAAGTCCACATTGGCGGGATAGTCCCAGCTCCTCAGATTCAAGTCTGTCCGATGAGGCGGTTCGCCGCCCGTGACCGGAGGGTAGTAACATTGACCCGCACATGTACATCGCCTTGTGTCGATTAATCGTCGTGGCGGCAGCCCTGGCCGCGCGCTACTAAAAGGCAGGCGGCGGCCTCGCGCGAGCCTTGCTGTGCCACGATCAAGAGGAAGGCGATGCCGTCCTCCTCCGAGACTAGCGGTGGCGGTGATCCTCGAGGGACTCCGGCATGGTGAGCCGTGCTTGCGTGTCGTGCCAGATGTTCTCCGCCAAGGGCAGCGGTGACCCTGCTGCGCATCCGTGGTGATGCACCATGTCCGGCGAGCCACAAAATGACATCGGTCACTCATAGCGATGGGCGAAGGGCTCCTTGGAGGCATCGACCCGGCCGTCCATGAAGCAGGAGTGGCTGTGGGGGCGTTGCGCCGATTGAATATGTGAGCAAGTTACTCACGAGATTTAATCCTAATAAGCACAAATAAATCATGGCGGCTATACGAGAGATGAAACTAATCATGTGGACTAGCATAGTAGTAGGATCTGAGTAGAAACATGAATTCTACCATGATTTGAACAGGAAGAACGAAACACATCTACGTTACAGCAGGGCAGCACGTTGGCGTTGAGTTATCGCCCATGTCATTGAGGAAGAGGTTGCGAGGTCGGGAAGAAGTGATCGTCGGTGAAGTCGTGTCTGCCGGTGATGCAAAGTCGCTCCCGATTTCAACAACGCCGCCGGATGGGCGAAGGAGGAGTGGGTGTAAGGGATGTTGCGGCCCCGAATGGAGCTGAGGTAGCACCGAAGCGATAGATGGTGTCCTTACTAGTACTCCTAGTCTCTATCTATCTATATCTATATATATCTACTCTTATAGAAAACCGAGTTGGTGATGATGGTATGCCTGCCATCTTGTAATATAGACCGTCCGATCTATATCGGCGGATAGAAATAACTATGACAATTTTACAAAAGATACCGCACCTCTCTCACATTTATAGATAAGGCCTTGCCTCGTTCATCCTTATCTCCCACAACCTCGTGCTCCTCCTATGTCTCTATCTCTACTACTTTTTTAATAACAAATCGAATAGTGCTTTGTAAATCCATTTGCTGCCTTGGCTGGCTCACGCCTCCTCGCCTCCATCATCACCATTTGAGTCTTTTATAGGAGTAGGAGTAGAGAAAAAACCGAGTTGGTGATGATGGTGTGCGAGTGCAATGCAGGCATCTTGCTATTTTTTGCATATAAGTCCAAACACCACGTGAACCACGGTCTTTTAGCACGGTTCATAGTGGATTTCCACGCTCGGGCATTGAAGTTTGTAACTATTTTAGATTAGAATATACTACTCCTCCGGTGCTAGTAGTAGAGCAGAGTCCTACTCTACTACTCTACTCTAACAAGCTAGGGCATAGTACTATAGTAGGTCTTGTAGGGAGTACCGATCTTGTGATCACTCAAGCAAGTTATGCAGCAGCAATATGACCCTATCTGCTGGTATGTGTCTCATAAGTCAAGCGGCGTCTTTGTAGTCATCATCACTGTCCACTTCCCGCAACACATATTAAGCTTCTCCATCTTTGTCCGCACATAATCTCGTCCAAGCTTCCATCCCCGCTAAGGCGCCTCCCCCCTCGTTTGAAACCCAAGCACTAACAATGGCAGAACCGAGCAGCGTCCGCTGAAAGAGTGGCTGTAATTCGCTCCCCACAGAGGTAATCAAGCTCATTGTTTCGCGTGTGGACAATCTCAATACCATGCCGCTCGCCCGTGCTCGTCGGGGCTGTACCGTTTACTCAAAGCCCTCAGGCCGGAGCTTTTTAAGCCAGCTCCTTGCTCGCTGATGCCGCCTGATCTTTAGAAACGGCGTGTCACGCTTGACATAATGATCGTGGGGTGAGCATGAACCCCTTCCTGCGATCGATCCCGTCAGCCTCGGCTACATTAGCGGTATGTCTTGGTCCGGGATGAACACGTCTTGGATGGTGCTGCGTCGGCGGTCGCGGCGGTGGATGCTCGTGGAGGTCTACACCGGCGATTGATCCCCCTTCCTTGATTAACCTTTGCCTTTTGCTTTGGCACCACGGCCCAGAATACTCGGAATCTTACAATAGCCAACATGATACCAAGTTTGATTTGCTCAAGGTTGTAATCTTCCAAGTGCCCACAAGATCTGCGAATTATAAAGATTTCAGGCTAATTGCGTTCTTCAACCGCGGTCTCGCCTATCGGCAGTCAACTGCGGTAAGTGGATAAATCTGCACGTCCATCGCGAGGATCATACATCCTCCATGGTTCTCGATGCCATTGAACAAAAGGGCTTCATTCTGTTGTTGACTCCTTCTATGGCTGGATGTATTGCTGGCCTACTCCGGTCATCGCTACAAGCGGCTATTACTGACGGTATGTTACTTTCCTATGATATCATGATGGCTTGCTTATTTTCATCAACATTCTTGAAAAAATATTCATGCTCATAACATGCTGTTCTTAAGATTGACTAAATCAAGAGCCCTTTTTATTTGACTCAACTTGATATGATGTTGTAGGTCGCTGGTGTCCCTACCCTTCCTAATCCCATAACCTTTCAAAGAAAAGCGGCATGGCGATTGCAGGTGGTTCTGGCTCGTCGAACTGACGGCGAAAGATTGATGATCGTTCGCGCGTACGAGACGTGTTGTTTAGCGGAATACAATCACAGTCATTGCGAGGTCTTTGAGCAGGATCCCAGCTTCTCTGGGCCTTGAGGAATTTTTATTTGGAGGCTGGTAAGTAACCTTAGTACGCTCTTTGTTTGTCGGACTGAATTATCCAATTAACCAGGAGATAACCGGCGGCAAGGATCATGATGGCAGCGGTTTCGTTCATCGAGCAAAAGCGTGTGTACACAGCGTACCATGTGTCTCTGCATGCACCATACCCGATATGTGCCATACCTCTGCAGCCCAAAGTAGGAGAGAGTGCATGAAGTATCGGACTTCGACCTCTTGGTGGAGTTTCCCCGTCAGGCACCCATCTGGTTCAAGCCATCGGCCAATCTCCACAACTTAATAAATAGTAACGTCTAAGCTGGCCAGTTAGTTAGATCGATACACTTGGTGTAGTAGGATCTTTATTTAGTTTGATGCATACACTTGTTATTTTTGGTAGCTCTTTTGTAATGATGGCTGATGTTTGGTTTGGAAGAGAGCTGCGTCTTCACTCTTATGGCACCTTCTTACTTATTGCACCCCCAGCCCTGGTTCTTTCTTTGCTTGCTGTTTTCAATGTACAATCAGTAGTATATTTAAATGCATTGGTTGAATAAATGTGTTGTTTTGGAATTCGTTTGCAGTTCGGTCCTTTAGTGCCCGTGTCGTCGTAGCTCATACTATTTTAAATCTGAAAACATTTTCCACTTGTTGATAACATGCAGCCTTGATGAAGGCCCAATAGAAGCCCATAATTAGCTGGAAGGAGGCTCTCACATGAATCCGGCCCGGTACATGCTCATGGTCCCTAAACATAAATAAGTAAATAAATAAATAAAGCTAAATGCTCATGCACAGTTCTTTGGGAAAATAGGTAGCCCAGTATTTCTTTTGAAGAATAACCAAGCTAGGCCTATTTGTTTTCTCCAATCTTGGGCTGCAAATCTTTCAAGACGAGGAGGATGCATTCCGTCCTGGCCAAAAGTATGGTCAATGTGCATTAAAACTAATATCAAAAGGGGTTGAAAATTCCAAAAAATTATAACAAATGGGATATTAGTTTTTTTTGAATTTTGTTAAATCCTTGATATCTTATCGTATTTCATTGGATTTAACATGACATAGTACTAATTTATTTTTAAATTTGTTTTAGTATGGCCATTAATTTTTGGATTAAGAATGTTTAGTTCCCCAGCAAAAATTTGTGAATTTTCAAAATTTACCACATATTTAGTTAATTTTTTTACCACAGTGCTGACGAGGAAAATGGCCACAATTCTAAAAATGGAAAACGAGCTGCAATAAATTCAATATGAATTAGAAAATGAGTAAAAATTATAAAAATAATAGCAAATGGGATGTACACGCCACACGATTCTAGCAGCATTGACTATTGGATGTCCATCCAGCAGCCTCGTGCTTCTTCAATCTCGATCTTCTGCTCCGGCCGCCTAAACTAAGCGCGGCGGACTGCTGCTCCCTCCTCTTGTGGCCGCTGTGATACCTTGAGCTTCCACAGCCCACCCTACTCCCTCCGGCCTTTGGCCGGCACACAATCAACTGCCTCCTTATTCGCGAAAAAATGATTCCTCCTTGACATCTGGTGGCGGTGTCTTTGCCGTTGAGCCTCATCGCCCTACTACTCCCACTTGCTAGCTTGAGGCCACTGCGGCGGCAGCTGACACATGACCGAACCGGTGAACACTCGTACTCCTCTGGCGTGGGCATCCCTTTGTCGCGTTGTTGGGACCCGATTCAAGTCACATCGATCTAGCGGTAACACCTCATATCAATTTGCGACCTCCGCACGGTATTCCCACGGTGTTGCCTTACCATGGCCGGGACCGTTTAAGCCTTTTGGCTCACGTATATGATAGTGTCGCTAGCATCCATATGACGAAGAACCGGGCCGACATGGCTAGTCGTGAACCCAGCGGCACTAACCCATGGGGACGAGCATACATGAATCACATCGAGCATGTCGATTGTGAGGTGTGAATCCGGGTTGTAACCTTTGAGGCTAACATGACTCGGGAACCCGGTACATGTGAGCTAAGCGGGACTCCGGATGTCAGCGTGACATTTCCCGAAAAGAGATCTGAGCAAAGTGTAACACATACCGGCCCGTCAAGTGTCTGACGGTGAGTCTTGGGCTAGCGAGGACTCCGGTGACCCAAGGCTGTAGCGGACTACTATGGCTCAAGGAAGCACTAGACTACATTTCCCCATAAGAGAGGCTGCCAAGGATAAACAACTAGATTGTCGGATCCCACATACCAAGATTTCAATAACATACACACAATATGCTCGATATGTGCAAATACAACATGCATCACAACATGACTCTACAACTCAAGTATTTATTCATTAGGCTCCAGGGCGAGATATTACAAACATGGGTCTCATGACCCAACATTGAAACATACAAGTCAAAGCACTGCGGAAGCTTAACATGTCGAGTACAGACATCTACAAATGAAAAAGCTTAGAAGCGACTATCTACGAGATCTTGCAGGGCACAAGATCATAGCTGAGGTATCAAGCTAAGCGTGAAGTCCACGGAACTACTAAGCGAGGCAGCGTCTCTCGCAAAACATAAAATAAGCAAGCGTGAGTACAAATGTACCCAACAAGACTTACAACAAAACTAGCTACATATGCATTAGTATCAACAAAGGGGTGGTGGAGTTTGGTTGTAGCAAGCCAGCTTTGACTCGGTGGCTATCTGAACTACATTGCAAGTAACTCTTTTGAGGTGGCGCTACGAGTCCACATATTCACCAAATCAATACACCACTATGGATCGCTCCCGTCTCCCTCACGAGCGCCATCCATAGCACTCACGCTTATCTTGCGCATTTAGAGTATCCACTTTCACTTGTCTATGAACTGTTATAGGCAGCCGAAGTCCTTTACGCGGACGACTATTGAATAGATGATGTTAACCTGCGAGGGTGTACCTCTTCACACGCTCTCGCCACTTACCGCCATGTACCGTCATGTATCTCGGCAACCTTCAGCGGAAGCTTTGGCGGGGTGTCGACCACGACCTACCTAAACACTCAAGTCTCTAGTCTAGGTTTATCGCCTATTGAGGTTCCATCCATGAGAGTCGGCCGAGGTTTCCACATCGGCCCCGAGCGATGTGAGCAGGGTTCCCGAGACACCAAGCAGGCGCTTTCGGTTTGCAGACCCCGCAGTGTATCTACGCATCATAGCCCACCCCTAGGGTCAGCTTCATACGGCCTCAACACATATCCTACAAACACGGAAACTAGTTGCAACTCACAGACAGAGAACAAGGGTGGTTAAGAAGCAGAGAGAGTCAATTAAGGACCCCAATGTGTGGTACTAACTGTTTCATGGATCACAAACACAGAACTTAGTTCGAGGGCGGCTGCAATGAGACAACCACCATGTACTCCTACATGGCCTCTCACCTACCTTTACCAAATCGTGTTCACACACTTAGCTCTCAGCAGTAGGACATGTTCACACACCTCCGATTCATCCCGATGAATCGGACTGACTACAACTCTAAGCGATAGCGAGCACGACAAACAAGCATGAATGAGTAGGCACATCAGGGCTCAAACAACTCCTACTCATGCTAGTGGGTTTCATCTATTCTTGTGGCAATGACAGGTCATGCGAGAGGATAAGGGTTCAACTACATGACAAGTAGCAGATGATTCATTGTTGTCCTAATGCAGTAAAAAAGAAGCGAGGGCGAGAGAGTGGATTGTATCGGAATGAACAAGGGGGTTTTGCTTGCACAGCACGTCGAAGATAGCATTGAGTCTTCATAAGTGTCAGCGATCACAGCGTCGGTACAAGCGTCTACTGAGGGAACAACACCGACAAGCAGAGAAGAAACATGATCAATGCAATGCACAATATGATGCATGCTATGACATGGCAATATGAATGTGTTTTGGCTAATGCAAGCTAGAACAGATTAAGATGAGTCCATTTGAACCAAGATTCAAATGCAAACCCATTTAAGAGGTCATAATAGTGCATTAACTTGTCTCACCTAAACAGCAAAGTTAATGTGTTCTAACATGCATGAAACCAGTACAGATAGATAGATTGGATTTTCTGATAATTTTCATATATAAATTATTTCATTACGAGCTACGGTTGATTTTCTATGATTTTTAGAAGTTTTGGTTATTTTACGGAATTTCCTGTATAAGAATAATTCCGATAATTGAATAATCGTCGACCTTTGCGTCAAGAGTGACGTCAGCGAGTCAGCAGGCGGTCCAGGTCAAACTGACCAGTGGGTCCCAGCGTGTGATAGTTAGTTAAACTAACTAAATTTAGTTAAGCGCTAATCACAGGTTAGTTAGCGAGGCAGGCCCCACATCATAGACCCAAGGTCAAGCCCAGGCCCACCGAGAGTCAACTTAGTCAGCGAGGTCAAACCCACCGCGACTCGGCGCTGGCGAGGCCAGACAGCGGAGATGTTGGGTTTCGTCCTGGCGACAAATCGGGCCGAGGCCATCACGAACGAGGGAGACTCGTCGCGTCTAGTGGTGCGGCGGGAGGAGCTAGGGTGGAAGCGAGCTCGCGGTCGAGCTTCGTGTGGCGGTGGCGTTCGGCGTTAGCGGGTTGGCGCTTCTGGCGCATCTCGAAGGAGCTGGTCGAGTCCACGGCTTCACAGGAGTGCCACGAGTGCGAGTGGCCTTCGGTTTGGCGGAGACAAGCCAAAGCGGCAAGCGACAAGTCCGGCGCCCAGCGAGTCTCGGCCTCAGCGGAAGCGAGACTACGCTGCGGTATTGAGCATGGGGGCAGGGGTTAGGTAGAGGAGCTCCGATGAGTCGGACGAGGTCTCTTGAGCTCGGGAAGGTCTGGAGTCGTCGGGACGGCGGACTCGATCTCGGCGTCCGAGCTTGAAGCGGCGAGATGAGGGCGTTCTGACGCGTCCGTGGCGTCGGCTCGTTGAGGAGGTCGAGGTCGGCGGAGCTCATGGATGCTTGTGGCGATGGGGAGGCTTTGGCTCACGGCAACTCTCGGCGGCGGCAACGGCGTTCGGCCGTGTGGTCTTGAAGAAAGCGAGGAGGAGAGAGCGCGTGGGTGAGGGAGGAGAGAGGCTCAGGCGTCTCCGTGGCGCGAGGGGAAAGGAGAGCTTCGCATGGCCTGCAGGAGGTGGTGGTGGTGGCGTGTCTTTGTCTCCCTCCTCGCCCTCTTGGCATAGGTAGGTGATGGGCCGGGCGGGCAGTGGGCAGGCTCGGCCGGAGTAAGTGGCATGTGGCTCTCTCTCTCTCTCTCTCTCTCTCTCTCTCTCTTTATTTGTTTACTGTTTTCTATTTTTCTTCCTCTGTTTTGATTTAGTTTAGCAACTAAATCATTTTAATAAATACATGGGTTATATATGGCACTGCTAAAATATATACAAAGCCACTCACAAACTTCGAAATTATTGGAGTCATATTTAATATATATTAAATATAAATCCAAAACAAATAGTTATTGGATTAATTCAAATGGCGAATAAATATTTACGTGACTCCAAAATATTGGTTTGAATTTCACCTCATGCCAATATTTTCACGAGATATAAGGAACATTTTCTTGGACTCATTTGATGAGATTTAAAGTTGGTTATTTTAGGGGTTTTACGAGGCTTTGAAAATTCCTCAATTCAAATTTCATTTGAATTTAAACATGATGCACACATGGAAGTTGGCATAGGTCAGACCAGGATTAGGGATGTGACAACTCACCCCCACTAAACAAGAATCTCGTCCCGAGATTCAAGACGTGAGGTAAGAAGATAGAGGGCACAAGCTAACACGGTCTTCACGAGCCCAGGTTACCTTGCATAAGAATGTTGACATGATCACAATCTTTGTCTCGATGTCTTGCTTTGAGAACTCCAACTAACATGACAATGAGAGGAAAGGGAAAACTCCAGAAGGATTGATCTTCTCAAAGATCGAACAACTCAGGATCAACTCATCGAGTGAGACATTGAAACAGCTCTCGGTGAGACCTGAAACATACATCCGGCGGGATGGAGTGTAACAGATGATGAAGGTTCACTAGGTAGACAACAATTCCACAGTTAAGAGAGTGGTGAACGGTTGTCAACGCAGCAAGGAGTTGAGTTGCCATGACACCATAACGAGACATCTTAAGGAAGGTGACTCGCGAAATATTCCTTAAGTGGCCAAAGAATTACTTTTGATTAGAGATCATTGAAACTCTTCATACCAGCCTAAGGCAATCTGTCGATCATTTGAAGGAGTTGAAAGAATGACATACTACGACTAGAATGGATGATGTGGACTACCTTGTTGAAGACAACACAATGGATGATTTTGCTTATCGCCGAAATGGATGGGACCCATGGTAGGACCGCTTTTGAAGATGGTCCTGGGCAACAATTGTTGGGGTGCAAGCTGGGAACATAATGCAAATGCTGGGAATGTTTCAACCATCATATCTGCCTAAGATTCAGATCTGGTTGGTAACAGGGCATTTCAGACAACATGTCTGAAAAGGAAAGGTTGCAACACAAATCGACGAGATGATGTTGCGAGATTCTCGGGAGATGGACTATGGTAGTAAGCTCCAAAACATGAGCGGTTCTGCTACAAACATGTGAACACGCTGTCCCAGAAAAGCATCGCCACATAGTAGTCTTATATTAAACACTACCAAGTTCAGGTGGGGAACCATCATCAAGGATATTGAAATCTTTTCATAAGTCGGATTAGCTCTTATGAAGGACTCCTTCTCCTTGAGCAAATCAGTCGGTGGCTTGGTGTGCTAGGGATACATATGGAATGAAGGTTGCGAGGCTGTCAAACCATAGCATACTTAGCACATGCATGGTGACTTGGGATGGTACGGAGGAAGCAAAAACAAACTTTCTCGAATTCACGGTGGCAACTTGCTTCAAATGCACATGAACTAGAGGAAGTCACCTCTTTCATCCAACATATTCTTCATGAGCAGACCACGAAGATAATGCTTACAAAAAGTTTCCAATGCTAGCTTTAATGTTCCACATGGATCATGGGGAAGACAAGATGTTGGCGATGGGCTCAATGACAACTCATCAGAATTTCCATATCCTTTGGACTTCCACCATCATGTGAACATGGTGATAGCATTGGTCGGACAAAAGATGTAATGGTGTATGCTCGAGGATCAACCACGAGTAAGACAACATTACGAACATCGTTAGTTCTGATTTGACAGCGATAGCCCATACTCAAGTCAAAGTTTTGACAAAGCAATAGATCCAACAACTGATCATAGGGACCAATCGATGAAGATATCATCTTTCTTCAACACACACACACACACACACACACACCAGGATATCCCTTGGAGATGAACTAAGTCAGGTAAGCTTTTATCTTCCAACTCTCTAAGTTGTTGTTTAGCTTAACCAACTAGCTCAGGGTATCCGGGACAGATTCTTGGAGAAAGGGTGGTTCCAAGAAAACCAACTTGATCACGAGCTCAACATAACAGTCAGGGGAAAACCTGGTAATAATCCCGAGAAGATATTCGGAAATCACGAACCACCGATATGTTACTAAGCTCGAGAACAATCTTTCTTTTGAGGGCAAGATGATATAATCAAATGAGCAAGGACTTGGCAAGATCCTAACTCATCAATCGAAGTGTGCACCAGGAAAATGGACTAGGTGGCACGATCAACCTTAGGGTGACGATTCAATAATCAACACGCTAAGAATGAGAATATTGTCCATGAACTACCTAGCAACCGCGTTGCTAGGAGTATAAATTTCACACATCATGGTTCACTTGTCGGCATTCCGGTTGCAACAACACGGGACCGAGGAATGAACGATGATGGCGAGAGTATCACTGCATCAAGAATTCATAAGAAGGTGCAATTCTCATGACATTCGACATAAAGTGGGTAATACTTCAGGATAGAATAGAATCAAAAGCTTGATTGCATTTGATATCTGATTACAACTGCTTTGACCCAATCTGGATATGGATGAAGTCTTTGAGTTTGTTTCTCCAGTCATTCGAGAATAGTGTCGGTTCGGGTTCGGCAGACCCTTGAGGATTCGAACAACTGGGGTGCGGCGGAGATCCGACCCTCCACCGTCTCGTACCTCGCTTGAATCGCGAGGACCCTAAACTACTAACGGAACAGCACAAGAGACACAAGATTTATACTAGTTCGGGCCACCGTTGTTGTGTAATACCCTACTCTAGTTTGTGGTGTGGGGGATTGCCTCTTGGGGCGATGAGGAACAGTACAAAGAAGAACAGCCTCGCGAGGGTCTGTTCTTGGTGGGTGTGATGAACTGCTAGGTGGTGTTCCGTCGCTCTAGCTTGAGGATCGGGTCTCTATCTCTCTCTGGATTCCGGATGCCAGATCTAGATGCCTCTTCCTACTCTGAGTGTGGCTACCCCTATTTATAGGCGAAGGCCCTGGGCCTCTTCCCAAATATTGGCGGGAAGAGGCGCCAACAATTAGCCATTTGAAGAGCGGCAGTGGGTACCTTATCGACTAAAGTTGGTCCTTGCACACTTAAAGGCTCTGGTAATGGCTTTGCTTGGGCTCACGATGACTCCCTTCCGGCCGTTGGGCTGGTCTTAGTCTTGTTGCACGAAATGGGCGCCTTTGCTTGATGTTCTTGCCTGCGCTTGCTCCCTTTGCACCAAGAGGAAAGGAGGATCTTTGTGGTGGCCTTGCCAGCGCCCTTGGTAAATCATGGCTTGCGTCATGGGCACCTCGCGGTACCCTGCCTTGAACTCTCCGCCTCCTCATGAGCGGCTGGCGAGGCCGTGCACGAGAAGCTCCTCGTCGTCCGCCTGCAATCTCAGCCCCCTCGCGAGGTCTTGAGCTTGCGTTGATGAAGATGGGCTGTCACTGGGCCTCCTTTGAGCAGCGCCCATGAGCAGCGAGCGAGCAAGTCTGAGGACCCCGTTCCCGAGCAGCGGCAGTAGCCCAGACCCAGCGGCGCCCGAACAGCGGCGAGAGGCGAAAGGGCAAGTGCAAAGCGTGGCGGACCCTAACGACCTGCGGCCTTGGGCGTCGCGTGGCGGTTGATTGTCTGCGTCGCCTCTGCAACGCTTGGGTTGATATGAGCGGCATCTTCCTTGCCTCCTTTGCTTTTCGCCGATTCTGCTCGAATCCCCTTTCTTGCGCCTCTCTCTCGCTTCCAAGATCTTGAGATCCCTCCGCTGCGTGCCCTAGCGATCATGGCTCCTCGCCAAACCGGCGGAACTGGTACTCTCTGCCTTGGACCGCATAAATGTCGAGGCGAGCCTGCATACAGTGCGCCGGATAAGCGGCGGCGTCAGCAGGCAGAGCGTTCAAGGCAGCTCCGCCCGCCCCGAGGTCGAGTACCTTCTACCCGTTCTTCGTGGCGCCATCATTCTTTGGTGTTGTGCCTCTCTTTTACTGAGTTCTTCTTCTCCGTCCTCCGTCATTACAACATTCAAGCTCTGCACCTCCATCCCAACTCCGTCCTTCTTATGGCAATCTTCGCCTACTATTGTGAGGCCCATGTTGGGGTGAAACCCTCGGTGGCCTTGCTGCGCCACTACTTCTTTCTCGAACCTCCCGTGGTTCGCCTCCGTGTCTTGTGAGCTTCGTTGCATCTGGTAGAGCCATCACCATTCAAACCACAGGAGGCGGATTGAGGGCTTGAGGGCAAGTGGGTCTTGGTGGATCTGGGCACATCCACCCAGCTGATCCTGCCCACGGGCCAGCAGAGCCGACAAGCTGGTCCCGAATGGAGCCGGATCCTTGAAGCTGGTCTTTGGAGAAGATGGGCCTTGAATCTGAAGCCGACCAGCATGGCGGCGAAGCTGCAGTGCATCCTTCTTTGAGGAGTTCTTGGAGCACCAATTGGCTCCGCTTCGTCGATACTCGCCCGATGTGGAGGCCTCACTCGAGCCCCATGGCCACAGCCAGCGAGATCTGGCAGCAGTCCTCAGTCCTTGGTTGAGGCGATGTGGCGAGGCGGGCGCCCAGCCCCCTGTTCCTTCAGCGAGGATTGGGAGCAGGTTGTGGGGCCCATGCACCTGTCTTCAGGGCGGGCCCGTGCGGTGGAGGCTCCGGAGGACTGGTGGACTTGTCCTCTTCGACTCAGCGAAGGTGGAGGAAGGAGGCCGGGAGGGGTTGATTCGAGGGAGTCGAGGGCTCCTCCCCTGTGGCGCAGGTCCGCATTCTCCGCCTCCAAGAGTGATGGCCAGCGAGGATGAGGATGGCGGGGAGGCGGCCTGCCCCGATCCCGAGGAAGGACGGACTAGGCTGGTCCCAGCAGTCCGCCCGGCAGGCGATCCATGAGCAACGCCTCCTGCTCGGTACCCTTGAAGATGATCCTGCAGCCGGCTCTCGGGCTTCAAGTATGGCGGAGGCTGCTCGGATCCACCGGCGACGACACTGTAAGTGCACTGCTTCCCGTCTTGATTATTGCTCCGTCGACAAGATCGATGTTCATGTCCTTGGACATTTGGCGCCTTGTGGCAAAAAAGTGAAGGGCTCTGAGGCCCCATCCGTGGCGGTGCCTCTGCCGAGAAAAAAGGTGATCTGGCGCCCAGGCCTCTCCTGCCCGGGCATCCTCGTGAGGCTGGTGAGCCATTGCTGACTCGAGCCCCCTTGATGAGGCGACCCCAGGTGCCCTTGTGGCGCTGCCTCCTTTGTTGCCCGTGGCGCGGCTGGTTCCACCTCGGTAGCGATGGTCCTGCAGCAAATCTTCTCCTCCTACTCCGCCGCCGGTGCTCCTCCGAATGTTGTTACGGATCGCGCCGTTGCGGATGGACCGCTGGCGGGGATCTTCTGGCGCCGACCCCGTCGATGGCTGGGCGTTTGGAGCTAACCGGTGGATTCGCTCGTGCTTGATTGGCGGTGCTGGTCGAGCCTCGGCGGCTTGCGGCGAGGAGAAGCAAGCTGCTTGTGGTGAAGATTGCCTGGCGCTGCTGCCAGGGGGGCAGCCGGCATCAAGGTCGTGTGACGGCGGAGGCGGTGAAGGGCATCTTGAACCAGCTCGCCGAGAGGCCGCCTCCATGAGGCAGCAGGAGAAAGCATGAAGGCTCACGGAGGCCGTCCAGGACCGGGAGGCTGAAGAAAGCGACCGCGACCGCGCGTGGCTGGAGGCAAAGGCTGGGCCGAGGAAGGTCGAGCTGGGCGACAAAGGCGCGGGTTCTTCGAGAAGATCGCATGGCCTTCATGGATATGGAGGTGAAGGCTCGCGCCCTGGCGAGGGAGCTTTATGATGGCGGCTGGAGAGCCCTTGGCGCGTGAGAAGGGCGGCCCGTCAAACTGCTTCCTTCTGGTTCGCTCTTGAAGATGTCTCCCTTGGTCTTGGCCCCACCAGTGAGGCGGCGGCGTGTCTTGTCTTCTGCAGCTTGGCGGATCCTCACCACATCTATCTTGCGATCCCGCATCGACATGGACAACTTCTTTGGAGCCAGCAAGCAGCGAGCATGCAGCTGCGCTTGCCGGCTGTGAAGGAGTCATGTGAGCTCTGTTGGGAAGTTCGGGCCTTGGCACCAAGCAGCGGCGCTGCGGATCTGCTGCTTCCTGGCCGAGCCCTCCAGCTGCTCCACCGCAAACAAGTGACTCCGTTGTAGCTCTGTCTTGCTTTTAATTCCTGCACATGTATCATGCCTCGGGGGCGTTTAAACTTACATTAGGTATTGCGATAACAGTGTGGACTGTAATATTTGCTTTTGAATTCCTTGAAATTTGTGCTTCCTACTTGCTTATGTTCTCTGCCAGTAGCAGAGCCCAGCACTCTCGGCATTGTTAGCCCGACCCGGAAACCGGGGCGGGACCAAGGAGTGAGGGCTCGTGACAAGTTAGGCTCTGAGTCGCGATGCTCGAGTCCCCTTAGCGCCACGAACAACAAGTAGGGAGGTGAGTGGCGGATCCACCGTTCTACATCTGCGAGCCCGGCCCGCGCATACCTCAACCGCCGTTAGCCTTCGGAACTAAGGGGTGAGGGCTACGTGACCCGATTAGGCTCTGAGTCGCGATGCTCGAGTCCCCCATAACGCTCAAGCGACATTCGTACCTTGGCTCCGCTCGAGGGTGGCGTCTGACGAACCAAGCCCGAGGGCTGGCTGGGTGGCGTGCGTGCAGGCGTGACCAGGCGCATCCCGTGTCCAGCCCCTCGCGCTGGCGCTCGAGGAGGCGTTGCGATGAGGCGGACAACGATCTCTGGGCTCCACGAGGTTGATCACGACCGAGGCCACCTCGGTTGTTTATCTCGGTAGCGAACATAAGCGCTTCCGCATGCGTCTGGGCATAGCGCTCCTCGGCGGTGTCGTCGGCCGGTCACGGGCATGGTGCTTCCTTTGGAGCGTGGGAGGGGCTCCCCTCGGGAGGAGCCAGGCGCGTATAGCCCCACGACGACGTGGCTGGCTTGCGGTAGGGCTGGGCGAGGTGTGTCCCAGGCACCCGTGAGCAGTAGCGGGACTCACGGAGCCCTACCTCAAAGCGGGTTGCGCTGGCTCTGGGCCTTATCTTGAGTGTGTTCCTGCAAATTTGGCGGATGCGGTGCTCGTCTTGGTCCAGCTCTCGGGCTGGTCTCGGCCGTCGGCTGGCAAGCCAGGTCGCGATGCCATGGACAAGACCAGAGGTTGAGGGCGGAGGCGGTAGGAGCCTGAGTCGCGATGCTCAGGCTCCCCCCTTTGGCCGCTGTCGGCGTCACAGGAGCAGGGGTCCCAGGACTTGCACTGCGGCTGCGGCGTGGCTCAAAGGAGGCCAGGCGGCCCATCTTCATCAGCGCAAACTCAAGACCCTCGCGAGGCCAAGCCTCATGAGGCGGGCGACCAAGAGCTTCCTCGAGGCCGGCCTCGTCGGTGGCTCATGAGGCCCGGAGAGTTCAAGCGGGTACCTCGCGAGGTGCCCATGACATAACCCACGGCGACCAGAGGCGCCACTCGGGCGCCAGCCCAGCATGGCGTCCTCCTTTCCTCTTTGGTGCAAAGGGAGCAGCGCGGCGAGAGCATCAAGCAAGGCATCCGTTTGGTGCAACAAGACCAAGACCAGCCCCAGCAATTTTGGAAGAAGTCATCGTGGTGCCCAAGCGTCATCACGAGCCTTTGGCGGCGAGGACCAACTTTAGTCAGGATAAGTGTACCCGCTGTTCCCCTTCAAAATGGCCAATTGTTGGCGCCCGTCCGCTCAATATTTGGGAAGAGGCCCACGACCTTCGTCTATATAAGTAGAGCCAGCCACCATAGTAGAGGGGGGGGGGACGATCGGATAGAAAAGGATCCGGCATTTTGGGATCCAGAGAGAGAGAGGTAGAGACCCGATCCTCAAGCTAGAGCGACGGGACACCACCTAGCAGTTCATCGCACCCACCAAGAACAGACCCTCGCGAGGCTGTTCTTCCCTATACCGTTCTTCATCAGCCCAAGAGGCAATCCACCACACCACAAACTAGAGTAGGGTATTACACCACAACGGTGGCCCGAACTAGTATAAATCTCGTGTCTCTTGTGCTGTTCTTTCGAGTAGTTTTAGGTCCTTGCGATCCGGCGAGGTAGGAGACGGTGGAGGGTTGGATCTCAGCGCGCGAGTTGAACCTTAAGGGTCTTCGGAACCCGAAATCCGACGCAGCATAAGCTGGGTTAGATGACACAACTCGTCCTCGGGTCCGGCTCGGGCTGGTCTCGACCATCGGCAAGCCGGTCGCGATGCCATGGAAAGACCGGTGAGGTCGGAGAGCGGTAGGAGCCCTGAGTCGTGATGCTCGGGCACCCCCCTTTAGCGTGCAAGGTGGTCGGATGCAACAACTCGTCCTCGGGTCCGGCTCTCGGGCTGGTCTCGCCGTCGGTGGCAAAGCCGGTCGCGATGCCATGGACAAGACCGGAGGGTGAGGCGGAGGCGGTAGGAGCCCTGAGTCGCGATGCTTAGGCACCCCGCTTTAGCAGCATAAGCTGGGTTAGATATGTGAAACTCGTCCTCGGGTCCCGGCTCTCGGGCTGGTCGGCCCGTCGGTGGCAAGCCAGGTCGCGATGCCATGGACAAGACCAGAGGGTGGGCGGAGGCGGTAGGAGCCTGAGTCGCGATGCTCGAGCACCCCCTTTAGCGTGCAAGATTCCGCCACCCGGAAAAGGCGCAAATAACAAGCATGGTGGGCGAGCATAATCCTAAGGAAAAAGTAGGAAGGATACATGCAGCTGGGGCTGGCCCGGCGGCAGGGATGATGCAGCCGAGGCGCCCCCAGCGAGATAAGCTAATGACACAAAATAAAAAGGGATACATGCGAGGGGCGGACCCAGCGGCACAGGAATATCTGACCTGAAAGGCGCTCCCAGCTGAAAGCAAAACTTAAGGATATCACTGGTGATGTTGGGGACGAGGGGTGTTGATGTAGCGGACTTCGGTGGGCTGTGGGAGCCGATCCTCACGAGCCCCCAGGCCCGGGGCCTCGGGAGGCTCGGGCTGGCGGCTCCTCATGAGCCATCTCCATCTCCGCCCGAGGGCTGCAGGCGTGCTTGACCTCTTGAGCCTCGGGGTGGCCCTCATGGGGCAGAGTGCGCAGGCTGCCCGCGTTTGGCGGAGGCCATAAGGCATGCGCGCGCGTGGCTGTAAGGCGGACCCTTGGCGTCCCACTCGCGAGGGCAGGCGCTCTTGAGATCTCGGCTCGGTTGAGCCTGGCATGTCGATCTGACAGCGCAGCCCACCATCCTCGCTGGATGGGGGCCACAGCGAGTAGGCGGCTGCCCCTCATGACCCTTGACTCTGTAGCTCTGAATGGCCTTGGCAGAACTCCACGAGGTTGGCCCTCCTTGCCTTGCTCTTGCTTTGGGAAGCGTGCTTCAAACAAGCCTCCCGTGGTGCCCAAGCGCCTCCCTCGAGACCTTGGCGGTGGCCCCTCGGGGAGAGCCCCGAGCCTGCTGAGGAGGCGCAGGCGCACTATGCAATGGAAGGCTCCCCTGGCCGTTGCGGGCCTGAGAACTGTCTCTTGAAAGAGCCGGGCGGTCGATGTCTTCTTCTTCTTGGAGTGCGGCCTCGGGAGGCCTCCTGCTGCTTGTGGTGCAGGTCTTCCGGCGATGCGGCTGAAAGGCTCACTCCGGGGTACTGCTGCGTCTCTCTCTTCACGGGGCACCATGATGACCCGCCGCTTCTGGCATCTTGAGGACATTGTAGCCATGGTGGAGTCACGGCCATGAATTTAGCCAACCAGGGGTGCAGGATGGCGTTATCGTGAGCGAATGTGGCGGCGTCGAAGTCGATGAGCTCGGTGTGGTAGTTATCGCTTGAGCCCGAAGGTGACGGGAAGGCGGACCTGCCCGATCGGGACCGTGGAGCCGTCAATGACTCGGAGAAGGGCTTGGTTGGTGAAGTGGTATGTAAGGCACGAAGATTGTTGAATGTTTCCACAGACGGGACATTGAGCCCTGCTCCGCCCGTCGATGAGGTCTTGGTGACTAGCACATTCTTGATGATTGGGGAACAAAGCATCGGGAGAACTCGGTGTGGCTGCGCTTGAGGCTGGTCATTGGCTGAACATGATGGGCGCCCGACCACGAGGCGGCGTGGCCTCGAGCTTAGGGAGGACTGCATTCGCCATGGGCGAACTGCTTGAAGATCTTGTTGAGAGGCTGGGGCTTGAGCTCCGCCCGGGATCTGAGGCGATCGCCGCAGCGCTTCTGAAGCCCTGAGCCCCTCTCCGTCGATAATGGTCTTCAATTCTCCTTGGCGGCGGCGGCGCAGAGGAGCCTGCGTTCCCCTGTGGGCGATCCTCGCGGCTGATCCTCAAGCCTCCCTCGCGAGTGAGTCACCAGCAGTCCTCGCGAGGTTGGTCGTGCCACCCTTGGCGCGGGCAGCGATCTTCCAGCGTCTGCATTCGTTCCTCCTCCTCGGCCGTAGCCCGGTCGCTGCGCTTTCGGGCGTATGCGATCTGCCTTCAGCGCCGGCCGGAGCTCTTGGCATTCATTGGTGTTGTGGGTGTGGAGGTGCGTGGTACATGCAGTTCCGGCTGCCCTTGGAGGATTCGGGCTGATCTACGCCTCGCTTGGTGTCTGGTTCAGCGCGGATGCGGCAGCCCCCTGCGCTTCCGTCCTTGGCCTTGGACTTCTTCTCTTGGGATCGGCGGGCAGCTCGAGGAGGAGGCGCCCTCCTCAGCCTGGCGCGCCAGTCGCAAGTTGAACAACTCCAGGAGGTGCACAGATCTTCATGCATCGCCCGGCTCCTCCTTCATCTTGGCGTCGCGCCTTGCCGTCGGAGAAAGCGAAGATGATGGCCTCCTCCGTTACCACAGGGATCTTGAGGCGCGCATTGTTGAGCGCTAGATGTACTTTGCGGGGTTTCCCACTGGCTGCTGTGATTCGCGCATGTCGCTCCACGGCGGTGGCGATCGCGAATACCACGGAAGTTGGCGATGAAGCGGGTGCGCATCTCGGCCGGGAAGAGATCGTGCCTAGGGCGGTCAGGGCGAGTGCGGGCCCCATCCTTGGCGCCATAGAAACCAATTCGCCATGACCTTTTCATCCCGTTGGCAGCCTCGATGCGGATCGTGAAAGCTGGAGGAACTCCGTGGGTCGTGGATGCCGTCGTGGCGAGGAGGCGGTCACAGCTTCAACTTGGCCGAGCCATGCGGCCTTCGCGCCTTCCGGAGGTGAAAGCGCGGCAGCCCGCCCGTGGCCGTGGGGGCCTTAGGCGGCAAAGGGCTTGGTCTTATGGGCCTCCTGCGCATGGCTGGGGCGGCACACTGAGGTCTTGATGTCTTTGGGCGGGGGCGCTCGGGCAGCTTCTTCTTGAGCGAGAACTTCTTGACAGCTCTGCTCTTGCAGCGTTGGCGCTGGCGGGCGAGTTCGCCGAGGGACCGCGCCTTGGGGCGGCGCCTTCTTGAGGGAGGCGGTGGCGCCCGGGAGCTTCATCGCCCGCGCGAAGCGAGTGCGGTCTGGCGAGATGGGCGGTGTGGCGCCTCTGCAGCCTTGAGCGAGCTCGGCGACTTCGGTGAAACCATTATTCATAAACGTCATCGGCAGGCGATAAGCGCGAGAGCTCGTTAGCGCGATGAGTGCAGCTCGGGCCTCCATAGCGCCGCGAAGCGCGTGGCGAAGAACTGCGCGAGTGGCGAAGGCGTGGCGGTGCGGCCGTCCGCCTCATGGGCCAGGTCTTTGGGGCGATGCTTGCTGCTTTCGTTCCCGCCCGGGCGATGGCGGCGTTAGCGGCGAGTGGCGAGCAACGAAGCGCCCGCCGATAGGGCTATGCTGGCGACATGGGAGGCGAGCGGCTCGGTGCTCAGCAGCCCGGCAGGCGTCGAACATGGTTGCGGTGGTCGGGGAAAAAGCGAAGCGGCGAAAGCGATTCAGCGCACCCTTCTGGCGCCAAATGTCGGTTCGGGTTCAGCGAGACCCTTGAGTTCGAACAACTTTGGGTGTAGCGGAGATCCGACCCTCCACCGTCTCGTACCTCGCCGAACCGCGAGGACCCTAAACTACTAACGGAATAGCACAAGAGACACAAGATTTATACTAGTTGGGCCACCGTTGTGGTGTAATACCCTACTCTAGTTTGTGGTGTGGGGATTGCCTCTTGGGCTGATGAGGAATAGTACAAGAAGAACAGCCTCATGAGTGCATTCTTGGTGGGTGTGATGAACTGCTAGGTGGTGTTAAAGTCGCTCTAGCTTGAGGATGGTCTCTATCTCTCTCAGGTTCGGATGCTAGATCTAGATGCCTCTTCCTACTACGAGTGTGGCTACCCCTATTTATGGCGAAGGCCTGGGCCTCTTCCCAAATATTGGCGGGAAGGCGCCAACAATTAGCCATTTGAAGGGAACAACGGGTACACTTATCGACTAAAGTTGGTCCTCGCTTGCCAAAACTCTGGTGATAGCCCTACTTGGGCTCCCGATGACTCCCTTCCAGCCGTTGGGCTGGTCTTGGTCTTGTTGCACAAAGCGGGCGCCTTTGCTTGATGCTCTTGCTGCGCTTGCTCCCTTTGCACCAAAGAGGAAAGGAGGGCGCTTGCAGGCTGGCCTTGCGGCCCAGCGCCCTTGGTAAATCATGGCTTGCGTCATGGGCACCTCGCGAGTACCCTGCCTTGAACTCTCGCCTCCTCATGAGCCAACTGCGAGGCCGTGCACGAGAAGCTCCTCGTCGTCCGCCCGCAATCTCCAGCCCCTCGCGAGGTCTTGAGCTTGCGTTGATGAAGATGGGCTGTCACAGGCCTCCTTTGAGCCACGCCGCGAGGCCTTGGCGAGCAAGTGCAGGGACCCCGTTCCCGAGCGCCGACAAATAGAATGGCAGCGAGACCACAAGAATAATAGGCATCAATGGCAGATGGGCGACTACTCGACTATCAATTGTGAGGCCGGGGTGAGAATACAACTAAGGAGGAACAACTCGAGGAACATATAACTTTCTGAGTTGTGGATGCATAGGTTAGTATGTCGAATCAAGTTCAACAGGTTTCTTCTGGATAACCTATGCAGAAAAGAAGAACTGGTGGAGTCGCAATATTGAATGGAGGACTCATCATGAGCACTCTGGTTGTGATTTTTTGGTTCAACGAGGAACTTCTGCCATAAGTAGTTCATGGTATTTGGAAGAAGGATATACCACGGACCTCGAGGACTATCACGAAGTTACTAATATCCTAAAGGAACTAGCAAACACTATCAACAGGAGGTAAGTAGGGTGAATCTCGGGTTCAAGAACCCAAGAATAGAATACCTACTACTAAATGGCATCCTGAGGATGCTTTTCGAGAATAATGGCGGAATCATCACACAAGGAACACAAAACATGGCTAGTTTACTAGGTGACTCCTAAAACACCTAGGGTCATAATAATAACTCCAACATATATGTCGAGGCAATATAATACCTCAACTCAGCAATTAGTGTGATTAACTTTGGCCCAAAGGAACACGGGAGCGAAATAAGGGATTTGCAAATGCATCGGACTATTTAGAGACCTAAGATGACTCGAGAACGGACATAGCGGTGTAAATGCTCAAAATGATTTGAGACATCACGCAAAATAATGGCATAACCACTCAACATCACAATAATAAGGTTCGAGACCAACTATGAACACGGAGTAGTAGAAACTGAGCAGGGCTTAAAACCAACAATCCTATAGGTCTATGGATTAGTAACACGTCATCTGATAGATAGATGAGAAGGCCTAGTTCTTAATCCCGTAGAAGAAGAGGTTGACTCAGATCGAGAAGGCCATGAGGTATAAGGAAAAAAGAGCCTTCGTTCCCTTCCACAATCAATTCCCTTACATAACTAAAGCATTTCTAGACACAACTTGACCAGTTTGGCTTGGTAATCCCTCTGATGATTAGGCTCGATACCAAAGCTGTCGGGACCACGATTCCAAGTCACATCAATCTAGCGGTAACACCTCATATCACTTTGCGACCTCCTTGCGGTATTCCCACGAATTGTCGCCTTACGATGGCAGGACCGTTTGCGCCTTTTGGCTCCGTATATGATAGTGTCGCTAGCATCCATATGACGAGAACCGGGCCGACATGGCTGGTCGTGAACCAAGCGGCACTAATCCATGGGGACGGGCATACAAGAATCACATCGAGCATGTCGATTGCAGTGTGTGAATCGAGGACTGTAACCTTTGGGCTAACGGGACTCGGGGAACCCGGTGTAGCGGACTACTATGGCTCAAGGAAGCACTAGACTACATTTCCTCATAGAGAGGCTGCCAAGGATAAACAACTAGATTGTCGGATCCCACACATACCAAGCATTTCAATAACATACACACAATATGCCGATATGTGCAAATACAACATGACTCTACAACTTCGAGTTCATTAGGCTCAGGGGCGAGATATTACAAGCATGGGTCTCATGACCCATCATTGAAACATACAAGTCAAAGCACACGGAAGCTTAACATGTGCGAGTACGAGACATCTACAAATGAAAAAGCTTAGAAGCGACTATCTACGAGATCTGCCGAGGGCACAAGATCGTATTTGAGGTATCAAGCTAAGCGTTGAAGTCCACACGGAACTACTAAGCGAGGCTGACATCTCTCACGCAAAACATAAAATAAGCAAGCGTGAGTACAAATGTACCCAACAAGACTTACATAAGAACTAGCTACATATGCATTAGTTTCAACAAAGGGGTGGTGGAGTTTGGTTGCGGCAAGCCAGCTTTGACTCGGTGGCTATCTGAACTCTGATTTGCAAATAACTCTTTTGAGGTGGCGCTACGAGTCCACATATTCACCAAATCAATACACCACTATGGATCGCTCCGTCTCCCTACGAAGCGCCATCCATAGCACTCACGCTTATCTTGCGCATTTAGGTATCCACTTTCACTTGTCTATGAACTGTTATAGGCAACCCGAAGTCCTTTACCGCGGACACGACTATTGAATAGATGATGTTAACCTGCGGGTGTACTTCTTCACACACTCTCGCCACTTACCGCCATGTACCGTCATGTATCTCGGCAACCTTCAAGCGGAAGCTTTGGCGAGGTGTCGTACACCTACCTAAACACTCAAGTCTCTAGTCTAGGTTTATCGCCTATTAGGGTTCCATCCATTGGGAGTCGGCCGAGGTTTCCACTCGACCCGAATGATGTGAGCGGGGTTCCCGAGACATAAGCGGGCACTTTCGGTACACAGACCCGGTGTATCGACCGCATCATAGCCCACCCCTAGGGTCGATTACTACATACGGCCTCCAACACATATCCTATAAACACGAAACTAGTTGCAACTCTTGGAATGAGAGAACAAGGGTGGTTAAGAAGTCGAGAGAGTCAATTAAGGATCCCAATGTGTGGTAGTAAGCTGTTTCATGGATCACAAACCACAATTTCAGTTCACGAGGGCAGCGCAATGAGACAACCCACCATGTACTCCTACATGGCCTCTCACCTTCATTTACCAAATCGTGTTCACACTTAGCTCTCAACGATGGGACATGTGCACACACCTCCGATTCATCCCGATGAATCGGACTGACTACAACTCTAAGCAATAGCAGGCCACGACAAACAAGCATGAATGAGTAGGCACATCGGGCTCAAACAACTCCTACTCATGCTAGTGGGTTTCATCTATTCTTGTGGCAATGACGGGTCATGCGGAGGATAAGGGTTCAACTACCGTAGCAAATGAGATGATTCGTTGTTGTCCTAATGTAGTAAAAGAGAAGCGAGGAGCAAGAGAGTGGGATTGTATCGGAATGAACAAGGGGTTTTGCTTGCACGGCACTTACGAAGATAGCATTGATTCTTCATCGATTGTCAGCGATCCTAGCGTCGGTACAGCGTCTACGGGGAACAACACCGGCAAGCGAGAGAAGAAACACGATCAATGCAATGCACAATATGATGCATGCTATGACATGGCAATGTGAATGTGTTTTGGCTAATGCAAGCTAGAACAGATTAAGATGAGTCCATTTGAACCAAAGATTCAAATGCAAACCCATTTAGAGGTCATAATAGTGCATTAACTTGTTTCACCTAAGCAGCAAGGTTAATGTGTTCTAACATGCATGAAACCGATGCTGAGATGGATAGATTGGATTTTGATCATTTTTCATATATAAATTATTTCATTACGAGCTACGGTTGATTTTCTATGATTTTTAGAAGTTTTGGTTATTTTACGGAATTTCTGTATAAGAATAATTCCGATAATTGAATTAATGCTTGACACTACGTCGAGTGGTGTCGGCGGTCATTAAGGCGGTCGAGTCAAAGCCTGACCCGATGGGTCCCGCATGTCGATGATTAGTTAAACTAACTAAATTTAGTTAGCGCTAATCACAGGTTAGTTAGCAGAGGCGGCCCCACATCATGACCCACAGGTCAAGCCCAGGCCCCAGCAAGAAGTCAACTTGGTGATGAGTCAAACCAGCGGCGATCGACACCAGCGAGGCCGAGGCAGCGGAGGCGTTCGAGTTTCGTCCCTGGCGACCAAATCGGAGGCGAGGCCATCTGGAACAAGGAGACTCGTCCGTGTCTAGTGGTGCGAGCGGGAGGATCTAGGGTGGAGCGAGCTCGCCGGAGTCAAGCTCGTGGCGGCGGCTGGCGTTCGGTGTTAGCGGGTTAGGCGCTACGGCGCATCTCTGGACGAACTGGTCGGTACGGCTTCTGGGAGTGCCACGAGTGCGGTGGCCTTCGGTTTTAACGGAGACAAGCCAAAAGCGACGGCGGCGACAAGTCCGGCGCGGCGAGTATCGGCCTCCGGAAACAAGGATTACGCTGCGGTATTGAGCATGGGGGCGGGGGGTTAGGTAGAGAGCTCACGGCGAGTCGGACGAGGTCTCTTTGACCTCGGGAAGGTGCAGATTCGTCGGGCTGGCGGGCGCGATCTCCGGCGTCCGAGCTTGAAAGCGACGAGATGGGGGCGTTGCGGGCGTCTGGCGGCGTCGGCTCGTTGAGGAGGTCGAGGACTCGGCGGAGCTTCGTGGATCGTCGACAAAGCGAGGAGAGCTGTAGGCTCACGGCAACTTCTGACGGCGGCAAGCGTTGGCCCGTGATCGCGTGAGAAAGAAAGCAGAGGAGGAGAGAGCAGCGGGTGAGGGAGGAGAGAGCTCGAGGCGTCTCCGTTCTGAGGAAAGGAGAGCTTCGCCGGCGTGAAGCGGGGAGGTGGCGCCGCAGGCGCGTCTGCTGTCTCCATCCTCGCCTCTTGGCGAGTAAGCGATAGCCTTGCACGGACCAGGTGGGCGGCTCAGCCGAATAAGTGGCTGTGGCCTCTCTCTCTCTCTCTCTCTCTCTCTCTCTCTCTCTCTTATTTGTTTTACATTTTTTCTATTTTCTTCCTCTGTTTTGATTTAGTTTAGCAACTAAATCATTTTAGTAAATTCTGTAGGTTATTATATGGCTTGCTAAAATATATACAAAGCCACTCACAAACTTCGAATTATTGGAGTCATATTTAATATATATTAAATATAAATCCAAAGCAAATAGTTATTGGATTAATTCAAATGGCCAGAATAAATATTTATGTGACTCCAAAAATATTGGTTTGAATTTCACCTCATGCCAATATTTTCACAGAATAACAGAAACATTTTCTTGGACTCATTTGATGAGATTTAAATGTTGGTTATTTTTTGGGGTTTTCTAAGGCTTTGAAAATTCCTCAATTCAAATTTCATTTGAATTTAAACATGATGCACACATGGAAGCTGGCATAGGTCAGACCAGTATTAGGGATGTGACACGCGTCTTCCCCGTCTCCGCGTCGTCCCCTTCCTAGGCCTCGCCGTCGTCCACCGCCTTGGTGCTCTCGGGCGGCATGGTCGATGTGGTCAACGACATTCCATCGGAAGAAGTCTTATCGTGGAGAGGCTGACATTGGGTCCACGGCCACAACCAGTTTTTGTGATTTGCCAAGTAAATCGCTTTGTCGGGCTGTTGGGCTGCAAATCTTTCAAGGCGAGAGAGCTTTCATTACATTTGGCGAAAATAGCCCATCGGTAATGAGAAATGGGCTGTACATTTTTAAAACACATCAAACCGGCAATTAGTTTCAAATATCTTTTTTTTCATTTGAGATTTTAAATTACATTAATTTTTATCGTGGAGAATTTGTTGGATTTTATATTGATATACATTTATTTTTAAAATTAGTTTGAATGTGGTGAAATTTGGGATTAAAAACAGTTCGGACTGCACCGAAATATGCAAAATTTCGTATAATTTTTTAACCGTGGCCACAGTATGGGCTGTAATGCTAACAAAAAGAATATAGGCTCAAAAAAAGCCTTAGAATTAGCAAATGGGCTGTAAATTATTAGAAATAATGGCAGATGGGCTGTATGCTGTTTTCCATAGATTTGAGGCTTTCCTAAAAAGGTTGGCCTGGCGTTGGTATGTTGGATGTCCATCCAGCAGTAGTCGTCTTCTTCAATCTCTGCTCTTCTGCTCGGCCGCTCAAACAAGCGCCCGTGGGACTGCTGCTCCCTCCTCCCATGGCCGGTGTCTTTGCCTTGAGCCTCCGCCCACCGTACTCCCATCGCTGGCCTAGCCATCCCTCTACTCACTCACACTGTTGTTATTCTCCCGTGACGGCGGCGAACTAGTAAACCCTCGTCTGATCGTACTCCCCTCCGCGTGGGAAACAACTGCTGAGTCTTCCTGCCTGTGTAGTTTCCTTCCTAGGCCTCGCCGTCGTCCACCGCCACTGGTGCTCTCGGTGTGGCCTGGTCAGCGTCAGTCAGCGACCGACATGCATTGAAGTGGGTATGCGTGGAGAGGCCGACAGGCTGGAGTCCTGACGCCGCATGAAATGCCTCCTTATTACGTGCAAAATAATGATTCCTCCGGTGACATCGGGGACCCACGAAAGGGCCTCTGTATTTGAAAAAAATGTTACCATGACTGACAGCTCGGACCCATCAGCTATATCTTCACACGCAAGGAAGTGCCTTCTTATTACGCACAAAAATGAATACTCCCCATTGGCTGGGACCCGGTATAGTGGCGGCTGACTTGTGGGCCTACTAAGTTGTGAGGACGGAGGGCTTTGTAAACTTAGTCAATATACGCGATTCTAGCTCGGTGACCGTACAATGTCCATCCAGCGGCCGTAGTGCTTGTTCAACCTCTGGTATTCTTGCTCCGGCCGCCCAAACCAGCGTCGGTCGTGTCTCGTGCTCCTGCCTCCGTGGTGGCTGCGATCGGCGGAGGCCTCCGCCCCTACTACTCCCACTGCTGGCGGGCCATCCCTCTACTCACCCACACCCCTGTTATACTGCGGCGGCAGCCTCACACCGCAGCGAACGGTGAACCCTCGTACTCCTCTACCGTGGGCATCCTTTGCGCGTCTTCCCGGCTCGTGTCGTCCCTTCCTGGGCCTGCGCCGTCGTCCACCGCACTGGTGCTCTCGGCGGTGTGGTCAACATGGTCAAGGCGGCTTCCATCGGACGTGGGTATGCGTGGAGAGGCGACAAGCTGGGTCCTTCTTGCCAGACAAGGAAGTGCCTCCTTATTATCATAAAATAATTATTCCTCCACGGCGGCGGGGACCCACGGACGGGCCACCATATTTAAAAACGTTTCCCCATTGCTGGGACCCACCAGCTACATCTTTGCGCAAGGAAGTGCATCCGGGCAAAAACAAAGCGATTCACCCCATGACTTCTGGGACCCACCGGCTACATCTTCACGCAAGGAAGTGCCTCATAGTCGGGACCCACACGGTGAAGCATCGTAAGCGTTGTCATTACGGTCCGCGACGTGTATGCGTAATATATCTTGGTGGATGTAAGCGGCGCGCGTGTAAGTAGTAAGGCGCACATAGCATGTACCGCGTCACATTGTGGCGGTGCAAGAAAGAAAATCTGACCATGTGCGTACATACGGGCAGGGTCTCGAGCATACTTCGGCGCATATGTACATGGCTGGGTGAACGGAGAAACAACGTCGTCGCCGTGTTCATGGGAGCCAACCAGCTGGGTCGGAGCGGAATGCGTGGTCGTGTTCGCCGGGAGGCTTGGGCCAGGCTGGCGATGGAAGCGAGGCTGGCGTACCGCTGCGGAGAAGCAGACCTCCTATGTTGAACGAGGGTCTGTTGACGGGAGGTGTGGCGTACCGCAAAAGCGAGGAGAAGCGGACGTCCTACGGTCGAAGCAGGGAAGTCTGTTGATCCGGGAGGGTGTGGCGTGCCATAAAGCAGAGAAGCGGACCTCCTACGGTTGAAGCAGGGGTCTGTTGATCGGGAGGCTGTGGCGTGCCGCCAAAAGCGGCCAAGCGGACTTGTGTTGGGCCTTCACGGTGAAGCAGGAGTCTGTTCGCCGGGAGGGTGTGGCGTGCATAAGCAGGACTCCACGGATCTGTTCATCTCCACCGTCGACCTCCTCCGGCCTCCACGGGCTACCGTCGACCTCCTCCGGCCTCCACGGGTTCTGTTCATCCGGCCTCCACCGCGTGCTACTCCCACGAGCTCTTGTTCAACCACCCCTCCACGGGCACCCCTCCACCGTCTCTGTTCATCAGCCCTCCACACCACGGGTCCTATTCAACCACCCCTCCACGGCCACCCCTCCACCGTCTCTGGTCATCCATAAACAGCGCCACCGCTCCTTTGTTCATCGATCGCTCGGGTTCGATGTAGCGTAGCTGCAGTCTGTCGCTTTCGGGTTCGATTAGAAGCCAGCGCCTCTTTTACACACGCATACGTCTGAGAAAGCGTGCATCGCTCGGCCCCCCACCTCCCACCGTAAGCAACTCCCGAAATTTTCCTGCGCCCTCGCTTCTACCACAGTTTTTCCGTCATGGGCCCAAAAGAATGTCATGTAGCTGCGTCTCCGGCCCGCCAGGACGAAAAGCCCATTTTTGTCATGATTTTTGTCATAAGTAAGGCCCACCACATCTATGATGATCGGGTTTTATCACGATTATCGTCATAGAAGTGTCCTATATAGACAAATTTTTTTTTGTTAGGCCCAAAGTGTCACGGATGTGTCTTTTTTGTAGTGTAAACGCGACATCTAAGTCATCAACATGCATAAGCGTTAGGATGTGTGTCCAATCACAAAACATTTGAGGATTCTAATATATTTAGCTCACCTTTGCAACTTGCAAAACCTTTTCTCATCCAAGGGCTTTGTGAAGATATCGCTAATTGCTCTTGGTGTTGGCGTGAATGATATCAAATCTTCCTTCATGACATGATCTACGAGAAAGTGATGGCAGATGCAGATATGCATACTTTGTCTTGAGTGTTGAGCGGGTTGTTGGCAATCTTGATGGCGCTTTCATTGTCGCGATGAAGTGGCAAATGCTTGGTGGATGCCATAGTCCTTGATAGTTTGCTTCATCCATAGAAGTTGGCGCAGCAAGATCCAATGACAATGTATTGATTCAGCGATAGAGATGGATACGAGTTACGCTTCTTTGAAAACCAACAGACAAGAGACCGTCCAAGAAAGTAGCGTTCACGATGTGGACTTGCGATCAACCTTGTCACCGGCATAATCGACATCTCGAGAATCAACTAGATCAAACTCTGAGCCCTTTGGATACCATAATCCTAGTGTTGGGGTGTAAGCCAAATATCGAAGAATTAAACTTCTTTGCTAAGTGATGCGATTCCTTTAGTGCCGCTTGAATCGGGCACACATGCAAGCGCTAAGCATTATATCTGGCCTAGATGCACATAAGTAGAGTAAAGAACCAATCATGGGCGGTATAACTTTTGATCAAACTCTTTCGGTATAAAAAACACACATCCGTGACATTTTGGACGAATGAAAAAATTCTGTCATACTTATGACACTTCTATGGCGATAATTGTGACAAAACCGGTATCATCATAGATGTGGTGGGGTCTACTTATATGACAAAAATCATGACGAGAAAATGGGCTTTTCGTCACAGGCGGGCGAAGCGCATGACATACATGGGCCGTCCATGTGGAAAAAACCGTGGTAGAAGCAAGAAGCGGAAAATATCGGGAGTTCCGATTACGGTGGGTGGTTGGGGGCGAAGCGATCGCGGCGTTTCTCGTCGTCTGCGTATTGTGCAAAGCGTTGGGATCTTGAACGGCGATTGCACTATAGGCTCTGGCGAACGGTGATTTACTGACTACAGCGTTACTCAACCCGACGATCGATCGATCCCTTGCATTAGCGAACGAGTGATTCGCCGCTACTACGCTACGCTGAAGCCGATCGAACCTTTGTTGCCTCCTTCCCTAGATGAATAGTGTGTAACGCCCCAAGACCGATGCTCGAGAAGACTTCCGGCTATTAGGGTTTAGCCGTGTGTTCCATCTGTGCTGCCTTTTATTTTGCATTGCATCATGTCATCATGCCATCATATCATTAATTTTTAAAACTCTTCTAAATAAATTGATGGATTTCTCGATCCATTTAAATCGAGGAAGGTTGACTTCTCTTTATAACATATACTCCCAATATTATTAGGGAGCTATAATAAATATTCCATTGTTTGGAATCACCATAACCCACTTGCATAATAAATCCCATGCCTTTTACGCTCAGAGTTGACCTCAAAACCTTGCCAATATTATTTCATAATTTTCGGAGCTCCACCAAAATCCTCAACATTTTGGCCACACCAAACCTAGTCCCAATTCAAGACCATTGAATTATATTCAAATGAATTTGAATTTAAATTCCTTCAATCTTGCCACTTCTATTTTTACGTGGTCATGCTTATTTTTATGAGTCGGGAAAATTGTCCTCGTTCCCAAATTCTTTCCTAACCCTCTCTTTCTTTTCTTCTCTTTAATTGTTTTACGCTAAAGAAAATATAAAGAGAGAGGAGAAAAGCCCAACGAACCACCCGGCTCCTCCATGGCCCAAGGCCCAGCCGGAACGACTATCTAACCCTAGGCCCTAGCCCACACTCTCCCGATCCCCCTCATCTCCTATCGGTCCCCGCCACCGCACTTTTTACCTTGTGCCAGGAGGCCTTCGACCCCGCTCTCCCTCTCGGCCGCCGCCTCTGCCCGATCCCATCTCTCCCGAGCTGCTCCTCCTCACCTCGTCTCCCTCGTCGTGGCTGCCCACGAGGCTCCTGCCCTTGGCGCCTCTTCTGGCGGATCGCGCCATCCCTCCCTCCACCGCCTCGTCCCGTCCCGCGGCCCTTCCTCGTCGCCTCGCGCCTCCAACCCCTCGCGCGACCAGTGAGCCCGCGACCACGCCTGCCCGGCCCGTGCACGGCCTCCGCGACTCCATCGGCAGCCAACTCAACTCGGCCCTCGGGCCATGGCGCCACCCACCTCCTCCCTCCACCGGCGCCATCCGTCCCGCGCCACCGCCTCGCGCCACCACCTCCTGGTCCGTCGAGTCGCGCCACCTTCTCCTCGCCCGGTGCTCGGCCTCCTCCCGAGCTCGCGCCGTCCTCCTCCTCACACCGAGCCAGGGAGTGGTGCTCCCTGCCCGGTCCCCTGCGCCCTGCCGCCTCCTTCGTTGGTGGCGACCACCGAAACTCCACGAAGCCGGAGCCCGCCGTGAAGCTCCATGCCGCACCCCGCATCCTGCGCCCGCTTCCAGCTTTCGGCGGTCCCGGTGACCTCCGGGGTAGAGCCTTGCTAGTCCCTCGATGCCTTCAGATTCATCGAGACCGGCAAGATCGACCTCGGCGCCAAGTTAAGATCTTCAGATCGGTTCGACTACCTCCGATGTGGTTTTTCGGCAAGTACTTGGAGGCAACAATGGCGCCAAGTACCACGGCGACCGTCGAGACCGCCAAGTTCCACTACCGATGAGCGTTTTGGACCGCCAAGTTCGCTCACGATCCTCGAGACCATCGTGTTGCGCGCCAACATGAATGCGACCACGGGCGGCTACTGCGGATGGATTTCGTCAAGTTCAACGGCGACCCGTGAAGCACATGGGAACATCAAGTTCCTCTCGAGCGTGTCGACTACCATCGCCGAGATCGCAAGTACCCGACAACCCGAAGGATTCGGACCGTCAAGTACCTCTTGAAAATGAGCGTGTACCCTACTTCCCTTACCGTCGCGAGCGTCTACTTCCTCTCTGAGCGCATTCCGCCCGAATGCGCGCTTGAAGTATAACCGGAGCGACCGCCCGTGAGCGAATGCTTGTATGTTGTATGAGATGTCCGTTTGCACCGTGTCGAAATTTGCCGGCGCTCGCTTGCTCCTCCTCGTTGCCATGCCATCGTGTCATTGGGAACCGGTAACAAGGAACACCCACCATCTTGCTCAACTTCGCTCCGCCCACTTCTTTTGCACGGTATCTCCGTGAGCTCTTTGGAACGGAATGTTGCCGTGGCACCATTTTCGTTATCGTTGCCGTGGCGTCATTTTCGGATTCGTTGCCGTGGCACCCCTTTCTTCCACCACGGTGACACAATGCTTCATAACATGCTCATGTCAACATTTTCATAAAATTGCTTAAAACGTGCACATGTCATCCGCATCATGATAACAACAATTAAAATGTTTATAATTGTTGTTTGCATTAATTGCTTAAATGCCATGCTAAAATGATTTATTTCATAACTAAATAACCGTAGCTCGGTTTTAAATAAATTATATATGTAAATGGGGTAGAAAAATGCATAGATTAACATGGTGCAGTTTATTTTCCTGTTTAACAACAATAAAATATGTTTTAGGGCAGAACAGTAGCAAATTCGAAATATGCACATGAGGATTTTCGGAATTGATGTTTGTTGTTCGGCCTCATTTAAACTTGCCTAAATAGTTTGTTTTGTTATGCTTCACCTCTTGCCATGTTTAATAACACTTAATATTGTTGAGTACCTATTAGGGAAGAACTAAATAAGTGATGTGGTGTTTTGTCAATATGCAACTCGTTGCATATTGAGCTCCATAACTTGTAGTGTTGTTTGTGCATATTGCCATGCCATGCATATTTAAACGGACATGCATCATACTAAGCTTGCATCATGCCATGTTTATGTGATGGTTGTTTACTATGTTGTTTGTTTCTTTCGGGTTGCTTCTCTCGTTAGCCGGTTCCGTTCGGAGTTGTGAGATTCGATTCGACTACGTCCGTTTGTCTTCTTCATGGACTCGTTCTTCTTCCTTGCGGGATTTCAGGCAAGATGACCATACCCTCGAAATCACTTCTATCTTTGCTTGCTAGATGCTCGCTCTTTTGCTATGCCCATGCTGCGATGCCTACCACTTGCTATATCATGCCTCCCATATTGCCATGTCAAGCCTCTAACCATCTTTTCCTAGCAAACCGTTGATTGGCTATGTTACCGCTTTGCTCAGCCCTCTTATAGCGTTGTTAGTTGCGGTGAAGATGAAGTTTGTTCCTTGTTGGAACATGGAGATGTTGTTCCTTGTTGGAACATGTTTACTTGTTGGGATATCACAATATATCTTATTTAATTAATGCATCTATATACTTGGTAAAGAGTGGAAGGCTCGGCCTTATGCAGTGTTTTGTTCCACTCTTGCCGCCTAGTTTCCGTCATACGGTGTTATGTTCCCAGTTTTGCGTTCCTTACGGTTGGGTGATTTATGGGACCCCTTGACAGTTCGCTTTGAATAAGACTCCTCAGCAAGGCCCAACATTGGTTTTAACATTTGCCACCTAAGCCTTTTCCCTTGGGTTCTGCAGACTCAAGGGTCATCTTTATTTTAACCCCGGACAGTGCTCCTTGAGTCTTGGCCAAAAGGCAAACTGCGGGGGCCACCAGGGCAACTCGAGGGCTGGTTTTACTCGTGGCTGACCTATCCGGTGTGCCTGAGACCGAGATATGTGCAGCTCCTATCAGGATTTGTCGGCACATCAGGCGGCTTCTTGGTCTTGTTTTATTCTTTGTCGAAATGCCTTGTAGTCCGGGATTCGAGACTGATCGGGTCTTCGGTAGAAGAATATCCTTAGTTGACCGTGAGAGCTTATCATGGGCTAAGTTGGGACACCCTGCAGGGTATTATCTTTGAAAGCCGTGCCCATGATTATGAGGCAGATGGGAATTTGTTAATGTCGGTTGTAGAAAACCGAAGTTGATCTTATTTAAAATACACCAACCGCGTGTGTAACCGTGATGGTCTCTTCTCGTGGTCAGGGAAGTGAACTGATGTTGGAGTTATGCTTGGCGTAGGTTGTTCTAGGATCACTTCTTGATCATAGTTGTTCGACCGTGCTTTTGCCTTCTCTTCTCGCTCTCATTTGCGTATGTAGCCACCATATATGCTAGTAAACTGCTGCAGCTCCACCTCACTACCTGTCCTACCTTTAAGCTTAAATAGCTTGATCTCGTGGTGTGAGATTGCTGAGTCCCGTGACTCACGGATACTTCAAAACCAGTTTGCGGTGCCGATGAAACCGTGCGGTGGCCTTTTAGAGCTCAAGGAGGAGCTCGATGAAGATCTTGTTCTTTGTGTTGTTTCGTTTGATTGATCGATGGTGGAGCCAGTTGGAGACGATCGGGGATCTGTGTAGCATTTGGGGTAGTCTTCTTTTATTTTGGTTCCGTAGTCGGACCTTGATTGTATCTGTATGATGTAATGTTTTACTCATGTATTGTGTGAAGTGGCGATTGTAAGCCAACTATGTATCTCTTTCCCTTATGTATTACATGGGTTGTGTGAAGATTACCTCACTTGCGACATTGCTTTCAATGCGGTTATGCCTCTAAGTCGTGCCGACACGTGGGAGATATAGCATCGAGGCGTTAAAGTTGTGTCGAGCCTTCCCGACAAGGAGCCCCACTTGATTGTTTCTTTGGCGTTGTTGAGTGCAGAGCGGAAAATGTTTTGAGTCTTAGGATTATATATCGGATAGGATTCTTTTACTCCTCGGTCCCTTAAATCGCTCTGGTGAGGTGCTTTGACGTGAGTTTGGACTTTCCTCTCCTCAAATTTCACTAATTTTTTTTTTAGGATCACGCGGGTATCTTGGAATCGTTCCGATGGTTTTGTGGCGAGAACATTGTTCTTGGTGCCTCGACATTTAGGGGTTGTGGCGGTGTCGGGGAGTTGAGCTCAGGGTGTTGTCGTCACAATTTTATCGTTGCGATTCTGGAATACACGAGTTTTGCCGACATCGAAAATCTCTTTTGTGAAGTTGTTGGTGAGATAACCTCGATAACCCGATCTTGAGGCGAGCTCGAGAGTATTGCCATGACTTCGTATAACGGATGCTTTTGAAGGTCGAGGTAAGCGATTTCGAAGGTTTCTTGGTTATGTGTTGAAGGATGGATCAATTTGGATCTAGGTATTGTTAGTTTGGGTGATATATCTTGTGTCCCTGTCCCCAACACTGATTGCATAACCAGAAAGTTTAGGGAGTTTATAGGTGGGAATTCAAGTATCTCGTGAGATATCTTTCCAACACACACATGATACGATATGGGATCTATCATATGTTTGTTTCCGGCTTATTCCATAAGCCAAATCCTTTGTTTTGTTTTGTTTTGTGGTATTCAAGTTGCTTCAATGCCAAGTGTTGATTCCATACCTCATTCTAAATGGTGTTCTCATATTTCTATGTGAATACTAATCCTTCTTGATCCTTGAGCTTGCCATGTCAATTCTTTTCTCAACGGCGTGCTTCTCTTCAAGTGGATCCGATCACTCCAACATTAGCAAGATCAATTCTAAGCTTTTCTCTCTGATTGTTCGTTTCATCCGACCTAAGTTGCCTTTGTTTTCCGCCCTCCACCCTTTTTCTTCAAGGACTCAGATTTCTTATTCAAGTATCCTTTTATTGATGGGAAGTCTCTCCATTCTTTTCCGTCAATGCTCTTATCCGATGATTCTCGGGAAGATACTAATGGAGCTTCAAGTTTATCATTCTTTGTTCTCTTATCTTCTCGGTGGATCCAATTCAAGCTTTGGTGCTGATCATATACTTTTCCTCGTGTCAAATGCTTTCTCATGCGGTGCACCTATCAATCATTCACCTCTCGCTATTCATTTGTTCGGAGTGTTGAAGATATTTCGAAGATTCAAGTTTCCATTCTCAATTCCTCAAGTTATTTTGAGGATGCTATCTCATTCAACCCATTTAGTTCAACGGTGCAATCTCTCTTTTCAAGCAATCGTTCAGCGGTGTTTCTTTTGAGTGGGCCCTAACCCACGGGTCTTTTCGAGGATCTTACCTCACTCTTCTAATTTTTGGAGTTATTCTCAAATTCTTTGCAAAGTTTGATGTAAGGATGAATTATCATCGATCAAATGTCTTTCTCAAGATCTTCCAAATTCTTTCATCGTGGATTCAACCTTTCTAATTTTCATTCGGTGCCTCAACAATTCATGGTGGTGTTTTCTCGT